>WNGS01049144.1:25000-26808 GCA_020271785.1 Procambarus virginalis | reverse complement strand
TAAGGTGTCCACCGGAAGAGGTGGGTCTGACTAAAGTGTCCATTGGAAGAGGTGGGTCTGACTAAGGTGTCCAAGGGAAGAGGTGGGTCTGACGACAGGTGTCCATGAGGAAGAGGTGGGTCTGACTAAAGTGCTCCAGGTGGCTGTACAAAGGTGTCATTTAGGAGGTGGGTCTGACTAAGGTTGTCCACAGGGAAGAGGTGGGTCTGACTACAGTGTCCAAGGGAAGAGGTGGGTCTGGCTAAAGGTGTCCATGGGAAGAGGTGGGTCTGACTAAAGTGTGCCATGGAAGAGGTTGGTCTGACTAAAAGGTGTCAATGGGAAGAGGTGGGTCTGACTAAAGGCTGTCCAAGTGGGAGAGGTGGGTCTGACTAAAGGGTGTCCACAGGAAGAGGTGGTCTGACAAAGTGTCCACTTGGAAGAGGGGGTCTGACTAAGGGTGTCCAGGGAAAGAGTGGGTCTGACTAAAGGTGTCTATGGGAAGAGGTGGGTCTGACTAAAGGTGTCCTATGGGAAGAGGTGGTGTTATGACCACGCGTACACCAGTATGATTATACTGAGATTGGTGTATGAGTGTGCTCAAACTATACAGTGATATCATGGTTGATATTCGTGTATATGATATTACATCATATACACGAATATCGTGTATATGATGTAATCTCATGTTACCATATATTAATCTTATTTAATGTATTGTCAATGTGTGACATACATTTCCCAGTCTATATTAATTCTGTATCAAAGATGTATGCCATGTAAGTGAATACATATATATAATATATATATACATATATATATATATATATATATATATATATATATATATATATATATATATATATATATATATATATATATTATTATATATTATATATGTAGGTTATATATAGATATACATATGTATATATATACATATGTATATATATATATATATATATATATATATATATATATATATTATATATATATATACATATATATATATATATATATATATATATATATATATATATATATATATATATATATATATATATATATATATATATTTATTAGTATATTTAGGTAGCAGTCTTCCTGTAGTCATATATTATTAAATATGACCGAAAAAGTAAGATTAATAATTCTAACGCGAATTTTCTCTATATTTCTTATGTTTCTTTTCACTGTCGGTGGTAATTGAAAAATCAGTTCTCCAAAATTCATTTTTATTTTAGTCTGACGTGATGCTAGAACGCGTTTCGTAATAACTATCACATTTTCAAAGACTTTAGGTTACACCACACACAACTAACACTAAACAGAGTTTAAACAGCTTTCATTTTATACCTGCATTTCGGTGAGGTGATATGTTACAATAGTTTTGGATGAGGTGAAAACAAACTTTCAACCCATGTCAGAATACGAAATAACGGGGTATAGGTAAAGGAAGAATGAAGTAACTGCAGAAGGCCCATTGGCCCATATTTCTTGATGCTTCTATATTGGAGCGGAGTCTTGAAGTGGGTAGAATATAACTGTGCATTAATTGGCTGTGATTGCTGGTGTTGACTTCTTAATGTGTAGTGCCTCGCAGATATCAAGCCGCCTGCTATCGCTGTATCTATCGATGATTTCCGTGTTTTTTCTTAAGACTTCTCTGGTGATGGTCTGGTTGTGGAAGAGATTATATGTTCCTTGATAGAGCTCTGTTGCTTATGCATCGTTCATCGCCTGGAAAGAGATGTTGTTGTCTTGCCTATATACTGAGTTCTTGAGGCTTTCAGCCCCCAAGTGGGCATTTGAAGGCATAGACGACGTTGGTC
>WNGS01049144.1:0-22500 GCA_020271785.1 Procambarus virginalis | reverse complement strand
GGGTATAGGTGTTGTATAGTTGTCTCTTCAGAGGCAACTTCTACATATCTATACCCATTGTTCTGTGTTCTGTGTTTTGTTGAAAGTTCGTTTTTTTCACCCCACTATTGTATTACATCACCTCACCCGAATGCAGGTATAAGAGCCAAAATGCTGTTCAGTCATAAAGTGTGTGTGGATAAACTGAAGTCTTTGAAAATGTAATAAGTTTTACGAAATGCGCTCAAGTGTCGCGTCAGACTAGAAATAAAAAATGAATTTTGGAGAATTGATTTTTCATTTACCGTCACCAGTAAAAAGAAACATAAGGAAAATCGAGAAAATTCGTGTTAGAATTTTTAATCTTACTTTTTCGGTCATATTTAATAACATTATATATATATATATATATATATATATATATATATAATATATATATATATATATATATATATATATATATATATATATATATATATATATATATACATATATATATATATAATATATATATATAATATTATATATATATATATATATATATATATATATATATTATATATATATATATATATATATATATATATATATATATATATATATGTCGTACCTAGTAGCCAGAACTCACTTTTTGGCCTACTATGCAAGGCCCGATTTGCCTAATAAGCCAAGTTTTCCTGAATTAATATATTTTCTCTATTTTTTTCTTATGAAATGATAAAGCTACCCATTTCATTACGTACGAGGTCAATTTTTTTTTATTGAAGTTAAAATTAACGTAGATATATGACCGAACCTAACCAACCCTACCTAACCTAACCTAACCTATCTTTATTGCTTAGGTTAGGTTAGGTAGCCGAAAAAGTTAGGTTAGGTTAGGTTAGGTAGGTTAGGTAGTCGAAAAACAATTAATTCATGAAAACTTGGCCAGTGCGTTCTGGCTACTAGGTACGACATATATATATATATATATATATATATATATATATATATATATATTAATATATATATATATATATATATATATATATATATATATATATATATATATATATATATATATATATATATATATATATATTAGATGTCTAGTTATAACAGTAGCCTAACGTCATCGATTTGAAAAAAATCCTTGTAAGTTTATTGTAAGTAATGCTACATCAATGCTATCTAGGTAACATTATGTGGACCATGTTAGAGTGTATACATTTAGTTTCCATATGTATTCATCACATGTATACTGAGAAGATTCCATATGAGTGTTGTACCTTGCATTACCCATTTGTCTTGACATTATATGAAATTATGGCACTGTGAACTGTTTTCCACTTAGATAATCTTATGATACACATGTTGTATATATTTAATATATTTATTATCTTTGCATGCATATGTATAGCCGTTGGTAATGACTTTGAATCCTCTCTAACCCTCCCCCTCCAACCCCGGCTCTGCCAGTGTTGCCATCTCGTATCCGTGTGATTTCTTTGTGTACTTATTTTGTATTTCAAGATAATTTCTTTAATGTTTCAAATTACTGTTATATATCATTTTGTAAGGTTGTGCCTCATACTTTTAAGTTATTGTATAGCGAATTAGAAGTTCCTGAATGAGTTTATATGTAAATGAGTTAGTGAGATTTGAAAGTTTAAGGTCCGATGACTTATTAGAGTTGGTAACAGTGTCGCCTCTCGGCAAAAGTGCCTCAAGACGTCACTGTTCTTTGGTCTTTTCAGGCGAGCGGATGTGTTAGGTTTTTGTCTGTGATTTGTGACCTTATATTGGGGTATTGTGCCTGCTAGATGTTAATCATGTAACTGTATGTATTTATATCGATCATTTTCTGCTATTGTCCATTATGTATACCAGGTGGTATGTGATTATTATGTGTCTTAGTGAGGTGATATATTTTGAGGAACTTGTGAAATGCCAAGGTGCTGTATGTGATATTATTCCTCTTACCTCATGTGTTATTGGTTGACACACCACCACCCTTGTTGGTATTAGCAGCATATGGGCACTAGTGTTCCTCTGCGCCAGGCAAGGTACCTGGTGTCACCTAGTGTTGATAGATGCAGTTTATAGGCCTGTATTTGATGTATCATGCCCAGTTGTTGAGAAGCTGGATATGTGTGTGAAATTAGTAGAGTGTTGTAGTATTACTGTTATGGAAGGTTATTAATGCCAGTAAACTGGAATATTTGTTGCTAGCTTTTTACTCCCCTAGAACCTTGAGTGATATGTGGCCAGGCTATGTGTTCCAGTGATGCTGAAGGTTACTACCTTAAAATAGGTATATGGAGGTTATATCTCCCCAACCATGACATAAAGATTATTAAAAGTGGGCGCCTAGTCCGTGATCATCAATAAGGTAACTCCTGTTGTTTCAGGTTCCTTATTAAGTAACTCCTCTGCTTCCAGGACAATTATTGTTGTAATCCTTGTGTTCAGGATTAATAATTATATATGACACAGTAGAACTGATCCATGATTATTTTCTAGCTTGTGCCTATTGAAGTGAATGTTGAGGTATCATTTCCTTGAAGACGCTTTGATGACTTGTGTTTCTGCATTATGATTCAGCTTGCAGTCCTATGTGAACCCAGTTATTACTGCACTTGCAACGCTGCACGACAGAGGTAAGTGTATATCCTTGTTGCAATTGGGGTATATGCTAATCGAGTATATTCATATTGTGGTATAATATTTTTTCTTAAAGTGTCTAAGTAATTCATTATTATGGAGCAATTAGTAAAAGAAATTTTGCAAAATCCATCAGTAGATGGGATTAAGACTTTAACAAATTCTGTGTTGATTTGTATGGGAAAAACCCAAGAGTTAGAAGTGGCACCCAGAATGACAAAAGCTAAGATACTGAGAAATATTTTTCTGCATCTAGTAGAAGTTGGCTTATTAGGTGATGAGGTATTAGAAGAATACCCTGATGAGTTTGAGAGTACTGCCAGACTAAGAAGGCCGGAGTTAGAACTTCAACTAAAGCAAGTTGAGTTTGAAAGGTTTAAGTGTATAGAAGAATCTAAACAAAGAGAAGAAGAAACTAAACAAAGTGAAGAGGAAACTAAGCAGAGAGAAGCAGAGTTAGAGACAGTTAGAATTAAACAGCAGATGGCTGAGGCGCAGATTAGACTTAAGGAGAAAAAGCTAGAAGCTGCAGCCGCTGCTAGTAGTAAGGGTTCTACGGGAAGTTCTAGTAGTAGTCACAGTAGTGGACTTTACTTACCTAAAGGGTTTGAATTACCAAAATTTGATGAGAGGGACCCTGAATTGTTTTTCTTACATTTTTCCAAGCTAGCTACTAGTTTCAAATGGCCAGAAGATTCTTGGGTGACCATTATGCAAGGTCAGTTGTGCGGGAAGGCACAAGAGATTTTCGCTTTGCTCCCTTTCGAAGACAGCTTTCATTACCCCACAGTAAAAAAGAGGATCTTGCAAGCGTATGAACTCAATGCAAACGCATTAAGACAAAAGTTTAAAGGTCTCAAGCGTGCACCTGATCAGACAGTTACAGATTATGCTCGAGTAAAAAAGTCAATTTTTGACTGGTGGTTAAACCGAAATAATATTCATGATTTGTTGCCACTTATGCAGCTCATCTTAGTTGAAGAACTTTTGTCTTGTTTGCCTGTAAAGTTGACCATGGCACTAGCCACAGGTAGACGTTCTTACAAAGATGTTCATGAGTTAGCAATGTTGGCAAATGAACATGAGTCGATTTATAAGATACCGTATAACAATTTTAACATGGCACCTAAAACATTCACTTCTAGGCAGGTACATCCTGAAAGGTCAAAGAATAGTCATTATCATGCAAAATCTGTTCTTACAGCCAGGGCAGACCAAGCATCTGTTAGATCTAAGGGTACAGTTAACCTAAGTAAAGCTACATCAGTTTCGACAAGTTCGACTGATGTGAAACAATGTAATTATTGTCACAAGTAAGGTCATGTTGTTCGTCATTGTTTCAGGTTACATCCGGAATTACAACCAAATGCCATTGTGGTGAGTAAAAGTAGGCAAGGCCATAATTCTGAGACATTTTGTAAGGGTAAGCCACAGTGGCTTGCTGATTTTGACCCTTACATAATTCATGCAAAAATGGCTGGAGTTGTAGACAAGTGGATTCCTGTAGTTATGTTTAGAGACACTGGTGCATCGTTAACTTTGATTACTTCCAGTATGTTGTCCAAGGTCAAGAAGATTGACCTGGACGAAGTAATTCTTATACAAGGTATAGTTGGGGTAGTGCAACGTGTTCCCCTCATGCAAGTTTACATTAAATCCCCCTATACTCCTGGACTATATACTGTAGGTGTGTGAGATACCTTACCTATTCCTGGTGTCGATATAATTCTTGGAAATAACATTGCCGGCATTATGTTAAACAGTCATCTTCCCATTATGTTCAATGACCCAGGTAGAGTTCTCTCAGAAACGAGTAAGATGTATCATGCCAGTAAACTGGCATGATACATCTCACCATGATGTATCATGGTGAGATGTATCATCTCACCATCATGATACCTGAAGTGTATCCAGCCTGCGCAGTCACCAGATCTCAAGTTGCCAAGTCTCTGAGTGATGTTCCAATCCTACAACCAGAGGGATGGCTTGAAAACCTTCAACGTTAGAACCGGAAATTAATAAATTAATTAAAAACTTGGTTGACACTTTTATGTCTAGATTGGATGAAGCTAGTACAGTTGAGGGAGTTGTGCAAGTAAAGAAGTTGTACCTCCTGTTACTACCTCTTCCCCTAAGTTTGATATAAAATTCCACATCTTAACCCAACTTCAACAGAGTGATCCTAGTTTAAATGCCTGTTTTTCTGAAGCTGTTAAGGAGGAGGATGCTTTGGCAGATGATGTTGGATACTTCCTCCGAGATCAGATGCTGATGAGACGATGCAGAACTAAGTTATCTCCCTCTTCAGAGGAATGTGAGAGTGTTACCCAGCTTGTGGTCACCCAAAGCATACCGTGAACAAGTCTTCTCAGCTGCCCACGACGATCCATTAAGTGGTCACCAAGGGATTAGTCGACTGTTATACCAGGTATCAAAATATTTTTATTGGCCCAGTCTTAAAAAAGATATTGGTAAATATTGTAGACAGTGTGTAACCTGTCAAATAGTGGGTAAACCGAATCAGAGTGTACCTAAAGCTCCCCTGCATCCAACTGTAGTTTCAAGTGAACCTTTTCCAACATCATTATCGATTGTGTAGGTCTTTTGAATAGGACAAAGTCAGGTCATGTATTTTTAATAACCTTAATGTGTGCCACATCCAAGTTTCCAGAAGCTTATCCAGTAAGAAACATAAGAGCAAAGACAGTTATCCATCACTTGACGAAATTCTGTACTTTGTTTGGACTACCTCGAGTTATCCAGACTGACAACGGTAGCAATTTTCGGTCTGCAGAGTTCAAACGATTTTGTGAGAAGTACCAAATAGAACATCGTGTGTCCAGTGCTTATCATCCACAAAGTCAAGGTGCCTTGGAGAGATTTCACCAAACTATGAAGCAGATCATACGAACTGTTGGTGAAGACTCCAGACGAAATTGGGATGAAGACTTACCTTTTATCTTGTTTGCAGCTCGAAATGGTTTACAGCATTCCTTGGGTTGTTCCCCGTTCCAATTAGTTTTCGGACACCAAGTGAGAGGCCCAATCCAGTTGCTGAGTGAAAGGTTGTTGGGAAACGTCTCTCTCCCTGATGGAAGTCGTCTGTTGAGTGAGATCCAGTCGAAGTTGAAAAAGTAACAAGCCGTGGCAAGCGAGCACCTGAAGAAGTCGCAGTTGAAGATGAGACAGAACCATGACAAGAAGTTCAGGGTGAAGTTGAGATGTTTTCAACCAGGTGATCTTGTTCGTGTTTTAAAGTCCAGAGTGGAAACTGTTTTAGCTCATCATTTTGAAGGTCCGTTTGAAGTTGTTGCAGACGTTCTGAGTTAACCTATAAAATTAAAAGTCTGCAGGACCCTTCCAAGATTTTGGTAGTGCACATAAATAGGTTAAAAGCATTTCAAGGCTCCAGGCCAGTGTCATGTGTGGTACAGGACACAGTCACCTCCTGAGAACCATATATCTGATGACTTGTCTAATCATACCTTTTGTAATTCTAGCTTTGAGGAGATGTTGGGACGCTTGGATGAGGTTAAACAGAGAGAGTTGAGAATGTTACTACACCAGTATTCTAATCTGTTTGGAGAAGTTCCTACCCAGACCTCTGTTTTGAGCCATGATATTCAGCTCACAGACACCACCCCTATTCTTATGCATCCGTATAGAGTATCTCCAGAAAAGAGAGATATTATCAGGAGGGAAGTGGAGTTTCTCCTGGAAAATGGTCTAGTTACACCCAGTCAGAGTTCCTGGTGATCACCATGTTTGTTAGTTCCTAAACCGGATGGGAGTTGGCGCCTGTGTACTGACTATAGGCGGTTAAATAAGGTAACTGAAGTAGACACTTTCCCGTTGCCATTGCTTGAGGATTGTATTGACCAGATTGGTCACTGTCAATATATATCTAAACTCGATTTGTCTAAGGGATATCATCAAGTGTCTTTGACAAGTCGAGCTAGTGAGTATTCAGCTTTTGTAACACCTGATGGTTGTTTTCAGTATAACGTTATGCCTTTTGGTCTTAAGAATGTCCCAGCAACCTTCCAGAGATTAATTAATTTGTTGCTGCAGGATATTCCAAATTGCCGTGCTTATTTAGATGACAATGTTTTATTTAGTGATTCTTGGCGAGAACATTTGCAGGGTTTAAATTTGTTGTTTGCTAAGTTACAAGAGGCCAATCTTACTGTTAACCCAAAGAAATGTAATTTTGCTAGAGGTACAATTGTTTATCTAGGGCACGAGGTTGGTCAAGGTAGGGTGATGCCTCTATCTGATAAAATTAGTGCCATTGTAAATTATCCTATCTTGACTAACAAAAAACAGGTTCAGCGATTTTTAGGGATGTGTGCCTATTACCGTAGGTACTGTAAGAACTTTTCTATGGTAGCTTCACCTCTGACTGATTTGCTGCAGCAGAGAGTTAAATTTAAGTGGACTACCCAGTGTCAAGAAGCCTTTGATGGTTTAAAAAGTATCGTATCTTCATCCGCAGTCCTCGCTAGTCCTGATTTTACTAAGCCTTTTATCATGTATATAGATGCTTCTGATTTGGGTGCAAGTGCTGTCCAAATCCAGATTGGATGTGATAATGTTGAGCATCCTGTATACTATTTTGCGAGAAAGTTCTCTAGTTCAGAGAGAAATTACTCTGTTGTTGAGAAGGAGGCTTATGCTCTTGTGTTGGCATGCAAGAAGTTTAAGGTATATTTACATGGAAATAAGGTTGATGTATATACCGAGCATAATCCTTTAACCTTTATTTACAGAATGAAAATCCATAATAAAAAAAAATTCAGGTGGTCTTTGTATTTACAGGAATTCAATCTCCATATTCATCATATTCCTGGCAAGTTAAATGTTCTAGCTGATGCTTTATCTAAATGTTTTCCCCTGAGAAAACCTATGTGAAGGGAACCTATGTATTACATGGCATACAAACCTATGTATGCCATGTAATTGTGGATATATATATATATTAGATGTCTAGTTATAACAGTAGCCTAATGTCATAGATTTGAAAAAAAATCCTTGTAAGTTTATTGTAAGTAATGCTACATCAATGCTATCTAGGTAACATTATGTGGACCATGTTAGAGTGTATACATTTAGTTTCCATATGTATTCATCACATGTATACTGAGAAGATTCCATATGAGTGTTGTACCTTGCATTACCCATTTGTCTTGACATTATATGAAATTATGGCACTGTGAACTGTTTTCCACTTAGACAATCTTATGATACACATGTTGTATATATTTAATATATTTACTATCTTTGCATGCATATGTATAGCCGTTGATAATGACTTTGAATCCTCTCTAACCCCCCCCCCCTCCAACCCCGGCTCTGCCAGTGTTGCCATCTAGTATCCGTGTGATTGCTTTGTGTACTTATTTTGTATTTCAAGATAATTTCTTTAATGTTTCGGATTACTGTTATATATCATTATGTAAGGTTGTGCCTCATACTCTTAAGTTGTTGTATAGCGAATTAGAAGTTCCTCAATGAGTTTATATTGTAAATGAGTTAGTGAGATTTGAAAGTTTAAGGTCCGATGACTTATTAGAGTTGGTAACAGTGTCGCCTCTCGGCAAAAGTGCCTCAAGACGTCACTGTTCTTTGGTCTTTTCAGGCGAGCGGATGTGTTAGGTTTTTGTCTGTGATTTGTGACCTTATATTGGGGTATTGTGCCTGCTAGATGTTAATCATGTAACTGTATGTATTTATATCGATCATTTTCTGCTATTGTCCATTATGTATACCAGGTGGTATGTGATTATTATGTGTCTTAGTGAGGTGATACATTTTGAGGAAGTTGTGAAATTGTCTGTCTTAACTATGGTGTCTGTGCATGGGGTTCAACCACTGCAAACCACCTCAAGTCCATCATCACCCAGCAAAAATCTGTTATCAGAATAATATCAAATTCTGCTTTCAGACAACACTCAGCCCCCTTGTTTAACTCCCTAAACATGCTAAACATAATCTCACTCCACAAATTCTCTTGTGTCAACTACATTTACAAAACCCTGTTCTTAAATGCAAATCCTGCTCTGAAACTCTTCCTGGACAGATGTAATAGGACCCATTATCACGACACCAGAAATAAATATCTTTTTGATATCCCCAGAGTTAAACTTAATCTGTGTAAACACCCTATGCAAATAAAAGGACCCAGTTTATGGAACTCACTCCCTATTGAATTGAAAAGCTGTCCAACTTTTACATCATTCAAAAACTATACTAAAAAGTACCTAATTTCATCTTCATAGTTTTTTACCTTTTGCCTTAAAATTGCACTGTATCTATTGGTACCCAATCTCCCAATCTTTATGTACCCAATTTGAACATCTTTACCATTGTGATCATTGCTGTCTATTTATATGTGCTGTCAATCTGCTGTATGGTGTCTATTAATCTTGTTAAAATTACCAATCAAGCTGTTAATGTAATCAGTCAGAGCTTTAATATACCAATGTGCTTTAATATATTTCCTAAGCTCTCTCATCTCATTTATCTCTTGCTATGTGTTAGATTAAGGACCTGCCCGAAACACTGCGCGTACTAGTGGCTTTACAAGATTGTTAATACTGTACTATTCAATGTATTCTCACAAACCCAATGTTCCTTCTTGTATATATATAAATAAATAAATAAATAAATAAATAAATAAATAAAATGCCAAGGTGCTGTATGTGATATTATTCCTCTTACCTCATGTGTTATTGGTTGACACACCACCACCCTTGTTGGTATTAGCAGCATATGGGCACTAGTGTTCCACTGCGCCAGGTAAGGTACCTGGTGTCACCTAGTGTTGATAGATGCAGTTTATAGACCTGTATTTGATGTATCATGCCCAGTTGTTGAGAAGCTGGATATGTGTGTGAAATTAGTAGAGTGTTGTAGTATTACTGTTATGGAAGGTTATTAATGCCAGTAAACTGGAATATTTGTTGCTAGCTTTTTACTCCCCTAGAACCTTGAGTGATATGTGGCCAGGCTATGTGTTCCAGTGATGCTGAAGGTTACTACCTTAAAATAGGTATATGGAGGTTATATCTCCCCGACCATGAGAAACACCAAGAGATTTCCTGGCATTGGATAATATGAAGTGTAATCAGTGTGTGGTTTATTTATAAGTGCGTTGTGTGTTTCTGGGCTGTGCCAAGGGTATTTTTATATGTATGTGGATGACCTGTTGTTACGGTGCCCTCTCCTATTTTTCCCCCCTGTTCTAGTGTAAAGAGTCATATCTTCACATCTTGCAGTTTCCCTAAGTCACATGGAATCATTTGATATAGGAGGCAGCTGCAAGGAATACGTATTTGTAGAGAAATTGTCATTTCTAGGTTTTACAGGTAGGGAGGCTTTTACCTCTTGTACATTCAAAATGGCGACGCTCCTGCCAGGTTAGCGCCAAGACCGTGTAGACGCCAGCAGGCTGGCGATTGGTTGGCGGAGGTCACGTGACGTGAGTGATCAGAGCCCGCCCCTGGAGGCTGTTACGTCACTGGGTGGCCTGGCTCAGCGCTGGTGGAGGTGCTGCGGCTCAGAGACTCACAGACCTTTGACGCGAGCGGAAGTGCGTCAGTTAGTTCTCGAGATCGGAGGATTTTGAAGCCCTGCTCAATGGATTGTGCAGCCTAAAGCAGTCTAACATCGTCATAGAAGACCAGTGTACTCCCAGGGAGCACGAAGAATCAGAGTTCAGTGGGTGAAAGAGCGCATTGTTGTTAGTCAAAGACGGAGGTGAACGGCGATGCTGGGAGGACAGTGTGAAGCCTTGCAGGTCGCGCTCCAGTACGACTTGCGAGCTGCCGTGACCAGGTCGCATCCATCAGAGATTTGGAAGGGAAACATTACATCTGAATCAATGATTAGTCGTCTTGGTGAAGGAGCGGGTGAGGAAAGTGATATTCTCAGTGACCACTGGCTGGGCCAACTTGGAAGTACTGAAATCAGGGAAGAGGTATAGCGACGACGCGTTTCTAAACGACGCCCGAGCACCTGTGACACGCAACCGGAACGCCGAGTGACGGCCCAGAAACCATGTACCTCTACAACCATCGGAGGCCAGGCGTCAGTGGACAGGATTCTTTTAAGGTAAATCATTATTTCCCTCCCATTGTCCCTTGGTAACTAGGCTAGATAGGCTCAGTATATATTTCTATTAGAGTGCTTCATATTATGTTAGAAGTAGATTAGGCTGTAGGTCAGCCCACATTTTATCTACTACCTAGAGAAGCATGTGTGGGACGAGTGTGGCAGAGTTGGTGTACCTAAGGTCTAAGCTGATGGAGCTGCCCAACAGTGAGGGTGCGAGTACCCCTCAAATTTGCCCAGCTCGTCTGAGTTGCCAAAGGCGGCGAGAGGAGAGCTGCCTATGTTCGCCAGTTTATTTACTCATATATACACCCATATGCTTATTTTCTTACATGTTAGATATAGACTCTAGATCAGTAAACCGTATTTAAACTTTACTGCTAAGTTTAAGTGCGCTCTCCATCTCTTTGAGCGTTACATGAAAGTGATGCTATATTTGCACCACACTATTATTATTATTGGAAATATACTATTGACTGGTTACGCTGAGTAACACTTATTGATGGAGCACACCCTAGACTGTTAACACTGAATAACACTGTGATCGTCGGAAGCGTACCATAGTCTGGTAGCACTGAGAATAGTCACTGAGCTGCATTGCTGGGATGCAGAGTTTCAAACACAGCTGGCGACCTAATTAATTGAGTGAAATAGGTGTGTGACAGGTGACCTGTGACCCTTTGTTATGGCGGGCAAAACTCGGAGGATGTGCAGTAGCTGCTGAAACAACGACTTGAGGTCAGTAAAGAGTTTTCCTTCACTCTTCCGTGGGTACAAGGCCGGATCGCGAGTAGCAATTCCACCTGTGGTACGACTGGAGGGCTCCCAGGGCGGTCAGTTGCACCCGAGTGTGTGGGAGCAAAGTCCCACGGCGGTGGTCGTGGTGTTCCTCATCTCAGGAACCGACACCGACCCCCCTCCCACCTTTGTAACAAATCGTAGTATCCTTCCAGCAAGAACAGGAGAATGCGAATGGGAAGGAAACGATATAGGAGAAGAGAAGTTGGTTCTATGTATGGAAATGACTGGAAAAAAAGTGGGCCCGTACTGATGGTACGTGTCTTTCCATCACAGGGTTTGATGCGCCTAGAGGAGAAGCTGCATCATTTGAACGAAGGACAGAGAGACGACCTAGTAACTCTACTAAGGAACATTAAACGTAACATACCCCTCCCCCAAAAATAAGAGTCATATCGGTGAGTGAATCCGTTAAAGGGAATCTGCTATCATGTTCTCTTTTCCTTTAATATGTCTTATCTCTAACCAGTATTCTTGCAACAGTGGAGACCATCTCGTCAGCCTTTGGTTTGAGTTCTTCGTTTTATGTACAAACGTCAAGGAGTTGTGTTTGGTGAACACTCGCACTGGTCTAGTACCTGCTGCTACATATATGTCGAAATGCTTCAATGACATAATCAAGGCTAAAGCTTCTTTTTCCACCGTGCTGTAAGCTCGCTGGTAGCTCTCGATCTTCTTCAAGTAAAAAGCTACTGGATGGTGAACTCCGTTCTTTTCCTGAGCCAACATGTCTCCAATCCTCACATTGCTAACATCGACATATAAAATAAATTCTGTCTCGAAGTCAGAGGAAATCAACATTAGTGCTTCCGTTAATAATTTCTTCATCTTCTCGAACGACCCTTGACATGCTTCACCCCACTTCCATATAACATTCGTAGATAGTAATTCTGTCAGAGTGTGCCGCCGTCGAGAAGTTCTTACAAAATCCACAGTAGTATCCTATCCTCCCGAGGTAGCGTAACAGCTCTTACCCCGTCCTGGAAATTGGATACTCCTTGATAGCAACTACCTTTTGTTCCACGGGAGCTTTGCCCACGATAAAGCTTAAATATTCCAATCGGGCCTTCTCGAACTCGCTTTTGGCTAGATTAATTGTCAGGTTTGCCTCCTCCAATCATCTGAATAATTCTCTCAATTGATTCATGTGCTCCTTCCAACTGTTTGCATACATTATTATGTCGTCGATGTATACAGTGCAGCCTTCAACTTCTTATAGCACTTCATTTATCATCTTTTGGAAGCAACTTCCACTATTCTGCAGGCTGAACGGAAGTACCTTGTACTGGTACTAGCCGTCCGGAGTAATGAATGCAGAGATCCTTCTTGCACTAGGGGATAAAGGTATTTAGCAAAATCCATTCAGCAGGTCGGCCTCTAAAAACTAACCTTGCGTTTCCCACATGGTCGACGCAGTCACTTACTGGAGGCATATGGTGGGAATCTGACACGATGATGGAAATTACTTTTCGATAATCTGCACAAAAGCGAAATGAGCCGTCACCCATCTTCACTAACACACAGGGTGAACTCCATTCACTATTGCTAGGCTCAGCAAGATCATTTCCTAACAAATATTCCACCTCCTGTCGTATGAGCTTCCTCTTCTCTGGGCTAACTCGATACATGTTCTGATTAATCGGCTTTCCACCCCTCACTTCTACATTGTGCACCACACTCCTGTGCCGTCGGGGCACATCTGTGAAGAGTGACTCGTTCTTCCAGAGTAGAGTCACCAGGTCGCCTCTCTGCCAGCTGTTCAGATGATGCGGCTTCTCCTCCAGGTGCATCAAACTCTCTGTGTTGGAAAGACGCGTACCATCGGTACGGGCCCACTTTCCTTAATCTGTTGGTAAATCTCGGTTCATTTGCATTCATAGAACTGACTTCTCTTCTCTTAACTGTGTCGTTGCCTACTCGTTCGCATTCTCCTGTTCTTCCTGGAAGTAGGCTTCAATCGATTTATGTGACACACCAGTGTCTTCCAAGCACGATTCTGCTTGCTGATTTCGTAGTTTACCCGACCTACTCGCTTGACGACCGAGTATGGACCACCAAAGCGTGATTCCGTCACTCAACCTCTCCCGGGTAGCCGGAGCATCACTTTGGCTCCCACCTCAAACTCTCTCAGGACAGCATTCCTATCGTACTAAACCGACATCTTTTCTTGTGCTGTCGTCAGGTGTTCAGCAGCCGCCAGCTTCTTCGCCGTTTTTACCCGTTCCCTGAACTTACTCCTCCACTGTTATCAATGTATTCTCCGACGTCAACTGCTCTCTTAACATCACCAAAGGACTTCTCACTTCGTGTCCGAACACCAGTTGGAACGGAGAGAATCCCAGAGATTCTACCACAGCATCTTTTATCACAAACAAGGCTGAAAATATAGCTTCATCCCATTCTGCATCTTGTTCCGTGCAATACATGTGCAAAACGATTTTCAGGATGGAGTGGAACCTCTCAATCACTCCTTGTGACTGAGACCTGTAGGGTGAAGATCGTAGTTGGGTTATTTCCCCCCCCCCGTGATAGTCTGTCTAAACCACTTTGATTGCAAAATACTTCCACAGTCAGATTGAATCTCTTTGGGCACTCCTACCCAAGAAAAGAATTGCTGAAGGTGTCCCATGATGCTTCTCGATGTCACCTTCCGCACTGGGATCGCTTACGGAAACCATGTAGAAGCGCACATGATGATTAGCAAGTAATTGTTTTCCCTTTTTTATCTGGGTAAGAGTCCCACAACGTCGATAATTAGGCGATCGAACGCCTGGCCAAACGCAGGAACTGGTACTAAAGAGGCTTTCGGGATCACTTTCGCGCACTGAGGTTAAGGAAAAAAACTTGGGCCTTATGCCCCTGGCGCTTCGCGCAGCCAAGCGGTGAGACCGAAAAGTGTATACTCTTTTTACTCTCCTCACACTAATTGTAGGCGTACGTATTTAAATTTGGTATCACTGTGTTCGCAATAGAATTGTCTATAAGAACATACGTATAAAATGCCGTCAAATCATAAGGCCTATCAACAACCAATAAAAAACTATTGACATCACTTGCCGAGAGCGCCAAACAGCAACAAAATGTTTCCATTCTCGTAATGGTTGTGAAGCCCACAGTTGTCCTACATCGTTAATTTTGGTATCATTGGAATCGCAATTAAATTCTCTATACGGACATATGCATATAAATATAGAATCAATGTCGCAACTGACCCACAAGAGTGTGGGAAGTGGCTGAAGTGTTACCCGCGGCGGCATATCGCCGAAAATGACATCGAAAAGTGTATTTTCAATTCACTGTCCTGACATTATTTTTGGATGTACGCATTTAATTTTTGTACCAATGTGTTCGCAATAGAATGTTCTATAAGAATATAAGTATAAACCGTCAAATAAGAATGCGTTCGACTGGCAACAAATATAAAAAGTACGTCGATTATACGCGTCGGGTCAATAATGCAATAGTTTTACCACGAAGATTCACTGCCATGACATTTTCTTTAATAAGCTCTTCTGTTATTAGAGAAAAACGTAAATTTTATGGCGAACATTTCTAAACTATCCCCAAGAAAATCGAAGCAAAAATGGATTTTATACAAATATTTTTTATTTTAACTGGGATACTAGTTAAAAGTGCGTAACCGTCAGAACAGCTCACAACGACCCGGCTAGTTATAAATGCGGCAAAGTGTTAAATAATTAAATTAGGCAATCGAACGCCTGGCCAAACGCAGGAACTGGTACTAAAGAGGCTTTCGGGATAGCAGGGACGTTCTTCCCCGCTCTTTGGCATGGGAAACATGTCTTGCAGACTCTCCGCACATCGGTGTCCATGGCCGGCCAATAACAATGCTCCCGAATCCAGCTTAAGGTCACTCCTAAGTGACCTGCGGGATACACTGAGTGTGCAGGCTCCAGTACCGATCATCTATATCGCGCCGGCACTACCACTTGATGCCTCACTCCCAATATTTCATCACTCACCACCTCTCGTACCAGACTCCACCGTCTCATTAACACTTATTTTTCCATAAAGAAGTGAGTCGGCGACTCAGGTCCGGAGAGACCTCCTTCGGCCTCCTGCACCAACTCTGGAAACTCTTCCTTCTGCAGCTCACCTAGACAGGCGCGGTCAACTCCAGAGAGGTCTAGTGAGAGTAACCTGGATACTCCTATCCGTACCTTCGTCCCCTAGCACTTGTCCTCCGGTCACCTCTCTGAACAGATGATTGAGCCCCAGGTCATCTAGCATATCCTCTTCAGTGTGACCAGAACTGTTCACATCCTCCTCCTCAACGCTCCGTCCTGACGTCACTGCACATACCAGAAATGCCACTTTTGCAACTTCCGTTGCATCACCCTAGGTGTCCATCGCACTGCTCCTTCTGTAGGGCTGCACGCACTCTTCGCTCTTGATTAGGTTTGCGAGAACACATCCCCCACCCCAGTCGTTTCCTAAGATTACCTGGGCTTCCATTCTAGGAAGCGAAGCACAGACCCCTACTACAAGAGTTTGGCAACCATAGTCAGAATTAAGTGTCAGGGCATCCTTATTTGTCCCTCCAACGTTCTTATCATAGCTACTTCCATACTGGAATTCCTGTAGTCCACAAGGAAGAGGGATTCACTAAGGTGAAATTTGATCCTGTGTCCCTCAGCATCCTTGATGGGACTTGATCAGCTCCTATGCTCACCGTTCCCTCACATACAAAGTGGTGAATCCTCTTCTCCCTCATCACTGGAGTCTTCCTTAGTGTATCATCCGCTTCTCTGCTTCCTACCCTGACGAAAGCCACATTACCACCGCGCTTGGGTCGGCCACATTCTCGAGCACAGTGTCCCCGACCTCCACTGTTAAAGCATCGGCCACCTCCACTGGGGGACCCACCACCAGTCACCCTGGCTACACCACCAGCAGACATTGTTCCCTGGTTACTCCTTGGACTCCATGTCGTCGACTCCCCGGCAGCATTTCCTACTCCAGGGTTAGGTCCAACACTCACTTCTTGGGCTCTCCTACTAGCGTCTGTCGAGCTCTTGATGCTCCGGTTCACTTCACTGGGTAAGCAAGATTTGGGAGAGTCCCCGCCCGTCCTCACTCCTCCCGAACTCTTGAAGTTCCCAACAAACCTTGAGTAAGATGAATGTCTGGGCGGTCCTTCCATATGGAGATGTAGTGCCTCCTCTGGCACGTCTGCTCTATCCACTGTGGCTTTCAGGTCCTTAATTCCTGCTTCTCTCACTCTGACCTTGAGATCTGGATGGAGCACTGACATAAACTTCTCCATCACAATCAATTGTTTAAGATCATCCACTGTTTCCACCTGATCTGTCTTCAACAATCTTAGAAACTTTCGTTCCATGTCATGAGCAGTCTCAGTGTACAACCTTCCTGACACTCTCGTACACTCCCTAAAACGTTTCCGATACACCTCCAGAGTCAGTCTAAACGAGTGGAGTACAGCCTTCTTTATTGTGTCGTACCTGGCACACTCCTCTAGGTCCAGAATGTTATACGCTTCTCTGGCCTCACCGGTCAATCTGCTCTGAACCAACACAGCCCAATCCTCTTCCAGCCTTTCCATCAACGTTGCTTTTTTCTCGAAATGATCGAAGAACGCCTTGGCCTCAAGAGTTTCGAAAGTCGGTAAGTGGCACTCCCTTGCCTTGAGGTCCTCCCGTCAAGCAGGTTCCGAGACCAGCCCGCTCTCAACATTTCTCAACTAGAGCTCCTATCTATCTCTGCTCATTGCATCTAGAGCTGAGCATCTCGCTCCTCACGCCACAGCTGTGCCTCCCTCTCATCTCGATGCAGCTGGCCCTCTAATTGCATTCGCATTATCTCCAGTTGCACACTCCTTTTGCTGCCACTGAACCCTCCGCTGCTTCCTCGCTCACTCCGGGTCCTTCCCACACTGACAAGTGCTTGGAACGGCTCTGCTTGGAACGACTCTTTCCCTGTGGTTTGCTCTCGAGCTGTGAGTTGTGACATTATCTCCAACCGGCGCTCCGAAACCTTGGACGTCCTCAATCGGATGCTGAAGTGATTCACCACTAGTTGGAGTTGGGCCTTAGTGTACACATCCAACACGCTCTCATCCCTTGTCACAATAAACTTACTCACTTTATCTTCCTCCATCTCTATATCACTGAGCAACTGCACCAACACCATACTAATTATATGATTACACTCCATGCACTACCTGGGCAACACTGTCACTGCGCTCACTGAGTTCTCTGGCAACACTGTTCACGATCCTGATAGCACTGTCTTCGTAACTTGGCAACACTGTCTTCAAATACTAGCGAGGTCGCCACAAGGGGGGGTGGGGAGTGGGTCGGTGCCTGAGATGAGGAACACGACGACCACCGCCGTGGATCTTTGCTTCCACACACTCGGGTGCAACTGACCGCCCTGGGAGCCCTCCAGTCGTACCACAGGTGGAATTGCTACTCGCGATCCGGTCTTAAACCCACGGAAGAGTGAAGGAAAACTCTTTACTGACCTCAAGTCGTTGTTTCAGAAGCTACAGCACTTCCTCCGAGTTTTACCCACCTTAACAAAGGGTCACAGGTCACCTGTCACACACCTATGTCACTCAACTAATTAGGTTGCCAGCTGTGTTTGAAACTCTTCATCCCAGCAATGCAGCTCAGTGACTATTCTCAGTGCTACCAGACTATGGTACGCTTCCGACGATCACAGTGTTATTCAGTGTTACCAGTCTAAGGTGTGTTCCATCAATAAGTGTTACTCAGCGTAACCAGTCAATAGTATATTTCCAATAATAATAATAGTGTGGTGCAAATATAGCATCACTTTCATGTAACGCTCAAAGAGAGGGAGAGCGCACTTAAACTCAGCAGAAAATTGAAATAAGGTTTACTGATCTAGAGTCTACATCAAACATGTAAGAAAATAAGCACACACACACACACACACACACACACACATATATATATATATATATATATATATATATATATATATATATATATATATATATATATATAATATATAATATATATATATATATATATATATATATATTAGGGGTACCACCTCTGGTGCAATTGCAGGGACCCACATCCTCGAAGAAGAAAACAAAGAGCATTCAGAGAAGATCTTGTGGATTCTCACCGAATACTTAATTCTTTTCTTCTCCTACCACCCCTATTATTTTTTTGTATGTTTTGTTTTATTTTATTGCAATGCTACAGTTTACAGAGAACACACACACACACACACAAATATATAACAATTAAACAATCAGCGTTCGAAGACCTCGTCCAGCTCCTCGGAGGTTGGGTGCGTACCCAGGATACAGCACGCATTCCCCTCTGCACCGCGACACTGAGGCGCTGGAACAGGAAACTGGCTGCTCGTGGGTCTCTAGTTTTCCCAATGAGTTCCTCACCAACCTCCTTTAAAAACTTGAGTGCACATTTACCCCAGGCGCCCAGAGTCTCTGAGCCTTTCGGCACGAACCTGTAACAACGTTCTAGGTCTCTGTACTTGTGGATTTTCTGGGTCTCCCTGAAGGTGGCTGCCCCACCTCCCTCCGCTGAGCTGTAACGTAAATAGGTATCAGCCAATGTAGATGCACAGGTGTAATCCCCACGACATGTTTACCTTCCCTCCATGGCTGCAGGGTGACTCCATCTGGGCGTTTTTGGCTGTTGTCAGGTCTGCACAACTGGGGTTCCCTTTGTGCTGGACACCCAGCTGTAGCCAAACTCTTGATGATGTCATTGACTGCCTCGTGTCTGGCAATCTTTCCCTGTGTCTTACGACAGATGAGACCATGGCTGCCGTATTGGTCTGCCCGTGCCTGGCCGCAAATACACCGGTGCTCGGTGGAGATAGGGGCGGCAAGGCGCAGAGCAACACCAATACTTAGGGCCCGATGATCCAGGCGGGTGCCCAAGGCGGAATTAGGGACTGCCAACAGGAAGTCCCCAGCATGGGGGGCTTGCACAGCTAGGAGACGCGCTCTGTCCTTCTGAGAAGCTCTGTCCAGCAATGCTTTGGCGATGTTCTCCACTATGGGGCTATCCCATTTGGCCTGTTTACCGTCGTTTGGACAAGTTGGTCGGGTGTGTGAATTGGCGAGTGTGTCCCACCGACCAGCTCCTTCCACAAATTTGGGATCACGAATCCCAATGGAGTTCCTTAGGTATTCTGGTAGTATTTCCTTCACTAATTCACTTGTAGCACTGGTCGAGGATAAGAATGCCGGCAATGCTAACTGTGTCGCCTTGCGAATACCTATACCCCCGAGTCTAACTGGGAGCGTTGCTTGGTCCCACTGGTCATCTTGCAGGGAGAGGTTTAACACTTTCATAGTTATTGTCTTTAGGAGTGAATCGTATTCCGTTAATTTTGGGCTGTCAAAAGAAGGGGCACACCTGAGGAAATAGGTAAGTCTGGGCAAGGCCAGGCACCTTGTAAGAAGGTACAACGCATCATGAGCATCCAAAGCCCCTATTCGCGCCTCCATCCTCCTCAGGTCTTTAAGCTTTTCTTCGAGGACTACCTCAATGGCGTTCGAGCCCAGTGGTGCCCCTAGCAGCACACTGTCGGTGGGAGCGATCACTTGGGCTCCTGGCAATAAGATTTGTACTGCATTTATGATTGGTTGGTTGGACGAGATGATTTCACACTTTGATGGATTTAGTGTAAGGCCTAACTCCTCTCCCCTAGATTTCACTAGCTGAAGATCTCCTAGTAGGGATTCCTGTGTCCCTGCCAGGGTGCCATCGTCCAGGAACCAGATGTTGAATTCGCTGGACAACCTACTTGTGACCTCCTTAGCTGCCATGCAGAAAAGAAAAGGGGCAAGTGGGTCTCCCTGCTGGACACCTTCTGCGGAAACAACTTCATGTTCCTCAAACAACAGTGTCGATTCCCTACTGTACCCTGCTGAAACGAAAGGAAGTAGACAAGGAAAGCTGGTTCGAACTGCTTCCAGTACCACATCCCTTTTTACCTGGTTGAAGGCATTTTTAAAGTCTAATTTAATTAATGCCTTATTTTCTGGGAGGTCCTTGATATAGGCTCGTGCTGCATGAGCTGCTGCTTCACAGCCATGGGGGACACCAAAACCTAGTTGAGGGGGTCGAAGCATCGTTGCAGCGTCTATGTTGATTTTTCTGACAGCTGCCCTAGCAACAAGGCGCCGAAGTGTGTTGCCCACGGCAATGGGTCTGACTCCACCATCCTTCTTCTTAAGGGCACAAAGGGATGCTCCGAAGAAGAACGGTTTAATTGTATCTGGGATCAACCCGGAGAGACAGTCGTTGACAAACTTCGTGATCTCTGACAGCAGTGTCTCGGCAACTTCTCCGAGAACTGGGTTTGTCATCTCCTTGAGGTGCTGAGGTCTTACTCCAGTGTATCCCCCTGCTGAGCCTGGTGGAAATGACATGATGGCTTATATATATATATATATATATATATATATATATATATATATATATATATATATATATATATATATATATATATATATATATATATATATATATATATTATATATATATATATATATATATAAATATATATATATATATATATATATATATATATATTATATATATATATATATATATATATATATATATATATATATATATATATGTCGTACCTAGTAGCCAGAACGCACTTCTCAGCCTACTATGCAAGGCCCGATTTGCCTAATAAGCTAAGTTTTCCTGAATTAATATATTTTCTCTATTTTTCTCTTATGAAATGATAAACCTACCCATTTCATTATGTATGAGGTCAATTTTTTTTATTGGAGTTAAAATTAACGTAGATATATGACCGAACCTAACCAACCCTACCTAACCTAACCTAACCTATCTTTATAGGTTAGGTTAGGTTAGGTAGCCAAAAAGTTAGGTTAGGTTAGGTTAGGTTGGTTAGGTTAGGTTAACCTAACCTAACCTATCTTTATAGGTTAGGTTAGGTTAGGTAGCCAAAAAAGTTAGGTTAGGTTAGGTTAGGTAGGTTAGGTGGTCGAAAAACAATTAATTCAGGAAAACTTGGCTTATTAGGCAAATCGGGCCTTGCATAGTAGGCTGAGAAGTGCGTTCTGGCTACTAGGTACGACATATATATATATATATATATATATATATATATATATATATATATATATATATATATAATATATATATATATATATATATATATATTATATATATACATATATATATATATATATATATATATATATATATATATATATATATATATATATATATATATATTATATATATATGTCGTACCTAGTAGCCAGAACGCACTTCTCAGCCTACTATGCAAGGCCCGATTTGCCTAATAAGCCAAGTTTTCCTGAATTAATTGTTTTTCGACCACCTAACCTACCTAACCTAACCTAACCTAACTTTTTTGGCTACCTAACCTAACCTAACCTATAAAGATAGGTTAGATTAGGTTAGGTAGGGTTGGTTAGGTTCGGTCATATATCTACGTTAATTTTAACTCCAATAAAAAAAATTGACCTCATACATAATGAAATGGGTAGGTTTATCATTTCATAAGAGAAAAAATAGAGAAAATATATTAATTCAGGAAAACTTGGCTTATTAGGCAAATCGGGCCTTGCATAGTAGGTATATATATATATAAGCCATCATGTCATTTCCACCAGGCTCAGCAGGGGGATACACTGGAGTAAGACCTCAGCACCTCAAGGAGATGACAAACCAGTTCTCGGAGAAGTTCCCAACAAACTTGAGTAAGATGAATGTCTGGGCGGTCCTTCCATATGGAGATGTAGTGCCTCCTCTGGCACGTCTGCTCTATCCACTGTGGCTTTCAGGTCCTTAATTCCTGCTTCTCTCACTCTGACCTTGAGATCTGGATGGAGCACTGACATAAACTTCTCCATCACAATCAATTGTTTAAGATCATCCACTGTTTCCACCTGATCTGTCTTCA
>WNGS01049143.1:0-10719 GCA_020271785.1 Procambarus virginalis | reverse complement strand
TTCAGTAATAGAACGGCGGGTTACTTCAAGGTCAGGCACGAGTGCGGGGCAGACGCCCATTCATCGAATTCACTTCAGCGATTCTCTCGATTAATCTTTGTCTTTCCTACTTTGGGAATTTAGTTAGTTTTCTCTTGGAAAAGAGTTGTGTTTTTATTTGTGTAAGTGCACGGTTGTAGTGAGTCCGGGTCGAGGGTGTATTGAAGAGTAGTTACAAGAGACATGGCACACCAGCAATCACAGGACATGCTTAACCCAGACAGTGACCAGTCAGTGGCGACCAGTGGGAGTGGAAGTGTAGAGGATCACACCTCTTCCGACACCACTGGGGACCGCTCGGGTAGCTCAGCTGACGTTACAGGTGGGGTCAGTGGGACTGAGGCGACGGGGTCACGGGTTCTGCAGGGGACTGGACAACCGGGGGTATCTTTCCGTGCCAGTGCAGATACGATTATTGACATGAGTGTGGAGTCTAGGGAGGATGATTCGTCCCAAGAGTGTGGGGGAGCCGTCTTGGGTTCCCCCACACATTACATCGACGCCACACCAACAGCAGGAACTACCTCACAGAACAATACCACAATACCTGGGTACACCTCACCCATCACGACAACCTCAACCCTATTTCCTATACCAACCCCATCCTCAATTCCTATACCCACCCCATCCTCATTTCATATACCAACCCCAACCTCCGTTCCTATACCAACCCCTCATCCAACCCCAGGCCACCCCTTACCCATTCCAACCTCAGGCCACCCACACAGTACCTCAACCCCAACCTCCAGCCACACCCCAACCCGAGGCCACCCACACCATTCCTCAACCCCATCCCCACCCTCAATCCACACCCCAACCCGAGGCCACCCACACCATACCTCAACCCCAACCCAAGGCCGCCCACACCCACACCATACCCGAACCCCATCCTCAACCCAGTTCCCAACCCCAGGGCCCACCCACTTCCAGTAGCCCCGCGTCATACAAACCGGGAATTATGAGTCTGATTCCCAAGATGACTCTGCCGACACTCAGAGGTACGGAGTTGCCGCTTATTAAGGTGGAACGCAACCGCCGAGTGGAAGACTGGCTTTGTCAGATTAGTTCGATGCTGGAGGCTGTCCCAGAGGATAGTTTGAAAATTACTCTCGCTATGGGGGCTTGCGTGGACGTAGCCGGTCCACTGGCGAGATTGTCAGAGTTTCAGCACCTGACGACTTGGCCACAGTTTGTCCAAGCGATTAGGGACAGATTCAAGGAAAAGGTGTCAGAAGATGAGGCTCATTTTATCTGCAGTCACTTAAGAGGGATGACCGCAGCACTGTGAAGGATTTCGGGACACTGTTAAAGAGCAGGGTTGACGACCTCACTACGGAACTGGGGTTAGATTCGAGTCAGGCAGAGCGATTAGCCAAACAATTGTTCTGCAAAACGTTACCTTCTGCTATGGGGCCGTTTTTATTTGCAGAGGGAGCGTTTGTGAGTTATAAAGACCTAGTCCAACAGGCCGCCACAGCCTTAGACAGGCAGACGCGCACAGGGACATCGGGCGCTCAGTCGTCCCCATACGTAGAGGCATTGAGTCAAGGCGGGCGAGACAAGCTGAGTAACTGTAGCGCGGGTTCATCAGGCGGGAAGCAGCCCTCAGCTGCACGTTCGAGCCACCCTACGCGGGGTACCAACAGAGATCCGCGGAGGTGTTACTCCTGTGGGAACCGCGGGCATATACAGAGGGACTGTAAAGTTACTACGACGAAAGCATGAAAGCAGGCTCTTAGTGATGGTAGGCCTACTTTTGAGGTGAAAGTGGAAGGTGTAAGATTGACAGCTTTTGTTGATACAGGAAGCCAGGCAACTGTAATTAAAAAGTCAGCCTTCAGCAATTTTAAGTATGCACGTCTTAAACGTTGCGCAAAGACATTAACAGCGGTCAATGGGGAAAAGATTGAGATCGTAGGTCAAGGTACAGTTAATTTTGAAATTGATGGGGATTGCAGCCTCACACATGTACGATCGTAGAGAACCTTGATTTTCCTGGTCACATCTTAATGGGAACTGATTTTCTGTCGCGATTTGATTATTCCTTGTCTGCTCAAAAAGGGGCTAGGAACTGCAGGTTGCGGTTGGGACAGACTTCCTACCCAGTGGAGATGATCGACCATCCCCCAGTTGTAGCTTCAATTAAGAGGAAGCAGAAATATAATGCGCACTATCCAAAATTGATTTTTAAGTCTCTTCCAGACACAGTTAAGAGGTCATGCGCATTGCATGCATTGACTAAACAGAGTTGCCCACCACATTCTGTTAAATTTATTAAAGTAGCCGTGGGACGTCACATACAACCAGGTACCACCCTTCAGGTGGCTGGTAGATGTGATAGCTTTTTAATTCCTTATCACTTAATTGCAGTGCTCGATAAAGGTGCACTCATTCCAGTTGTCAATCTTTCACATAAGACTTTTCGCTTCAGGGCAGGTGATAGGGTATCTCAGGGAACCATGGTGGAGGACACAGAAATCTTTCACAATGAGTCAGCTGAGACGCCAACCGTCACTGCACAATGTAGTGCATTAAACATGCTAGATACTAAAACCATCAAAAGTACAGTACGAGACGAGAAATGTTGCACAGAATGTAGAAGAAGTAGAAAAATTAATTTCAGCACTTGATTTGCAACATGTTACACAGGCGGATAGGAAGGCACTGAGAGGAGTTTTGCGAAAATTCCCGAAATTATTTGCGACAGAGGATGACCAGATTGGTCTCCTTGATAAGATTGAGCACACCATTCCAACTGGTGATCATTTGCCTGTGTACACGAGACAGTGGAGGTTGCCGGAACAGGCAAAGAACGTTATCAGGGAGGAGTGCCAGAAAATGTTGAGACAGGGCGTGATAGAGCCTAGTACGTCACCGTGGCTCTCTCCTGTTGTGCTAGTTCGGAAACCGGACGGTAGTTATCGTTTCTGTGTTGACTACCGGAAGGTGAACGAAATAACTAAGGGTGATGTGTATCCGTTGCCCCGAATACAGGAGATAATAGATCAATTTGGTGCTGCTAAGTATTTCTCAACTCTTGACGCGAAATCGGCGTATTGGGCGATTCCGGTGGCAGAACAGGATAGGGATAAAACAGCATTCTCGGATGGTAGGCACACTTATCAATTCCGTAGGATGCCGTTTGGTTTAAAGACAGCGCCTTCGTCATTTCAGAGGGCCATAAACTACATCCTCAGTCCGGTACTGGGTAGGCATTCTTTAGCGTACCTGGATGATGTTGTGATATATTTCAGGACGTTTGAGGAACACCTACGGGACTTGACTGAGACGTTGACGTTGTTAGATCAGGCAGGGTTCAAGCTTAACGTTCAGAAGAGCACCCTGGCGGCTCAGAAATTCAAATTTCTGGGGTTCCAGGTGTGCCCAGACGGTATCCGACCTGACCCAGATTCTTGCCGCGCCATTGCTGACATGCCTACTCCAAGGACAGCAAAGGACGTGCGTAGGTTTTTGGGGGCGGCCGGATATTTTCGTCGTCATATTGAAGGTTTCGCTGGCATTTCAGCACCCCTGACTGATCTGACAAAGAAAAATGCGAAGTTTGTGTGGAAATCTGAACATGACGAGGCCTATCGCAAACTGAAAGACCAACTAATCACGACACCGGTATTGGCGATTCCTGATTTTGAGAAAGAGTGGGAGGTGCACACTGACGCCAGCGGTATAGCTATTGGCGGGTGCTTAATTCAGCGAGATGCGGATAATTTACCCCATCCAGTAGCCTATTTTAGTAGAAAGGTCAAAGGACCTGAAGTTCGTTATTCAGCTACGGATCGGGAGGCACTGGCAGTTGTAGAATCAGTTAGGTCCTTCGAACCTTACCTATTTCAGCGGCACTTCGTAATTTACACAGACCATAGAGCATTAACACACATATTTAAGAAGCGAACAAAATGCCCACGAATGTCACGGTGGTCTCACGAACTTTCTGCCCACTCATTCCAGATTTTGTACAAGCCTGGTCCAGCACATGTTGTTCCAGATACGCTAAGTCGAAACATAGCGGCAGTTCAAGTTAATGAAAATATTGAAACAATTCCATCAGACAAAATGAGAGAGTACCAGATGAACGAGCCTAGATGGAAGGAAATTGTTGAGTATTTAGAAGGAGGGAAATACCCGAAAAAGAAAAAGAATTTACCTATTCATGATTTTGAAATGAAACAGGGCGTCCTGTATTATGTTAATAGCCAGAATGATAGGGCAGTATTTCAATTAGTTATTCCGGACGCGTTGCGGTCATCAGCGTTAAAGCTTGCGCATGCATCAAAAATTGCAGGGCATCCGGGGTCTTTAAAACCCACTTAAAGGCAAAGTCTCTTTTTTATTTCCCAGAATTACTTTCTGAAGTAATCAATTTCGTGAAGTCGTGCCCTCGTTGCCAGAGGAGGAAAGGTACCCTTAAGGTACAAGCCCCACTTCAGGAATTTCCTGAAATTCGTGAACCGTTAGATCGTGTAGGGGCTGATTTGATTGATTTACATCACAGTCATTCAGGGAATAGATACGTGTTGGTGCTAGTTGACCATTTGTCTAGGTACACTACATTAGTTGCATTACCTCAGAAGGATTCTCGTACGGTTGCAGATGCGTTCTTGCGTAGGTTCGTTACGGTATTCGGACCTCCTAAAGTTTTAGTCTCTGACCGGGGTCAAGAATTCAATGGGAATATATTTAGAGAAGTTTGTAAGATTTTAGAGACAACTTCGGCTTTTACAACAGCCTACCACCCACAAGCAAACGGAATGACGGAAAGGACTAATCGTTCAGTCAAGGATATGCTTGCAATCCTTGCTGAACATGACGCAAACACCTGGGATGAACACCTACCCTATGTTCAGTTAGCCTTGAATACTGCCATCCACCAATCAATTAACACCCAACCACTTCATTTGTTTACTGGTAATTCATGCAATTTCCCCTCAGGTCTGCTTAACAGACATAATGTTGCATACGGGTAAAGAGAGAAAAAGGGGGTAGTAGAAGAAAGAGACACCCCCCCCCTCTCGTGTTACACTAAGTCGATAATGACGAAATTTAGTTCTGAACTCTGGACGCGTCCAGAGTGGGAAGGAAACAGAAGCTATTACGTGCGTGGTCATACAGACAGAGTAGAGAGATAGAGAGTTATCAGGGGGAAAGCGCCAGGCCATTACGGCAATATAGCACTGGGAAGGGGTCAGGATAAGGATTTGCGATGGGACGGGGGGAAGGAACGGTGCCCAACCACTTGGACGGTCAGGATTGTGGGTCCAAGTGGTTGGACTCACACAGACAGATATGGACAGAGACAGAATCAGAAACAGAGACTGACAGACACGGCTAGAGACTGAAAGACAAAAAGACACAGAGAAAGAGGGAGACAGGCACAGAGACAAAGAGAGACAAAGACATAGGAAAACACAGAGATAGTAGGAAGATGGATAAATAGGTGTAGGATAGATGAATAGACAGATGAGTAGATGGACGGATAGACAAAGAGATAGATGGATAAATTGACAGAAAGAGAGTTGGGTGGATATATGGATGGAAAGATGACTAGGTGGATGAATACACCTAGTCATCACAGGATGATGACAGTCTCCGTGGTGTAGTGGTAAGACACTCGCCTGGCGTTCCGCGAGCGCTATGTCATGGGTTCGTATCCTGGCCGGGGAGGATTTACTGGGCGCAATTCCTTAACTGTAGCCTCTGTTTAACTCAACAGTAAAATGTGTACTTGGATGAAAAAACGATTCTTCGCGGCGGGGATCGTATTCCAGGGACCTGCCCGAAACGCTACGCGTACTAGTGGCTGTACAAGAATGTAACAATTCTTGTATATATCTCAAAAAAAAAAAATAGGTAGATAGACAGAAAGCTAAATGGATAGACTGAATCTAGATAGACTGATAGATATATAGAAAGCTGGATTTATAGAGACACAGAAAGTTAGATGGTTAGGTAAATAGAAAGCTAGGTGGATATATAGATAGATACAGTCTATCTATCCATCTATCTTTTCAACTGTCTATCCATCAATCTATTTCAAAATCTATCAATTCATCTATCCATCCATCTACCTATCTTGCCATCCATATATCGATTTATTTATCCATCTATGTCCATCTATCCACCCATCCATCTTTCCATCTATCCGTCAATTTATTCATCCTTCTTCCTATCCATATAGTCATCTATCTACCCATCTATCTATCCATTTATCTATACTTCCATCTGTCCATGTATCCTTCCATCTATTTTTCTATCCATCTATCTATGCAGCCATCTATCCATCAATCTAGCTTTATATCCATCTGTCTATCCAGCTATCTATCCATGCACTTACTCACTTTCCTATCCATCCAACTATCTTTCCATTTATCTATCCATCCATCTATTTATCCCTCTATATCTTCGTCTGTCCATGCATCATCTACTCATCTGTCTATCCATCGACTAATTTATGCATCTATCTACTGTCTATATCTGGCTCTGTCTCCATCTATCTTGGTCTCTATCTACATCTGTCTCTGTCTGTCTCCCCCTCTGTCTATCTCTCTCGGTTCCCCCTTCTCTGTCTATATGTTTCAAGCTGTGTCTGTCAGACTCTCTGTTTCTACTCTCTGAGTCTCTGTCTCTGGTTTTGTCTTTGTCTATCTCTGTCTTTGTCTTTGTCTGTCTCTGTTTCTGTTTCTGTCTTTCTCTCCCTTCCGTGTCTCTGTCTATATCAATCTCTGTCAATAGCCAGCATGGGAAAACTTCAGAATCCTTATTATGATATCCTTATGAGTGGATAAAGTGATTACAGAGCTCCAGGTACTTTATACCAGCAAGTGTTTTACCCAGATTATTGTGTAAGTTTTAGTTAGTCTTTCTCTCTAAGGTACTGACAGCGGAAGTAGTTTACGGATCATGTGGAGGAGAGTATGAGTGTGGCAAACTGGGATTCGAGTCGGTGTCAGGTTCGCACCCTCTGAAAACCAGGACCCGGATTCACGAATCAGTTACACAAGTACTTACGAACGTGCACATCTTATCTCAATCTTTGACGGCTTTGGTCACATGTTGACCAGACCACACACTAGAAGGTGAAAGGACGACGACGTTCCGGTCCGTCCTGGACCATTCTCAAGTCGGTTGTGAGAATGGTCCAGGACGGACCGAAACGTCGTCGTCCCTTCACCTTCTAGTGTGTGGTCTGGTTAACATTCTTCAGCCACGGTATTGTGAGACTCATCGCCGGCTTTGGTTACATTTACTAAACAGTTTACAAGCATAAAACTTACAAATCAACTGTTGTTATTGTTATAAACAGCCTCCTGGTGCTTTGGAGCCCATTAACTGTTTAATAATTGTAAACAAAGCCGCCAAAGATGAGAAAAGATGGACAGGTTGTCCAAGGCGCAGCGTGTCAGGGAGGTGGCCGGAAGTGACACTTGGGAGAGTCTTGGGCAGGCCTTGTGAGGTGTGGTAACACAGGATCACTTGTTGACCACAAGTGGTCTGAGGTTACTGACCTCAGTAACCTCAGATAGTTCTTTAGCCTCTCACCTTTAACCACTCACCACTACTCACTGTCTTAGTGGTGAGTAGTGGTTAGTTACTGACTCATGCACAGCCTCCATGTACGAGGCTGTATAGCAATATATATATATATATATATATATATATATATATATATATATATATATATATATATATATATATATATATGTATGTATGTATGTATGTATATATATATATATATATATATATATATATATATATATATACATGCAGCCAAATTATCTGCCCTCCTGAGAAAGGTCAACGACTCTCCTGGAACTACCCAAGCATGGCACAACCTCCTACTGTTTGGCAATATATGTCTAGCCACCCCTGCAAGGAGAGACAAAACCTTAGCTGCCTCAATCATCAAAGCTATAAATGATTTTCCCAGGGAGGACAACCAGGTGCGCCTTTCCACTCGAGCGAGAAACACCCACGGCAGGAAGAGCAACAGTGCCATATCCGAGACATCAAAAATCAGAACATCAGTCACCAAGAAAATAGAAGAAGGAAACACTATTGGCGCAATAAGAGTCATCACCAGTGAGGACTCAATTGCCGATAGAGATGCCGCAACAGCTCAAGCCCTAAGGGAGAAACACCCTGCCAGGGCTCCGAGTGAGGACGACATTGTACAAGTGGGGGCTACCGGAGCAGAACCTCTCTGGGTGGCTGAATCTGTGGTCCATAAAGCAGCCATGTCCTTCCCAACCGGATCAGCAGGTGGGTTCACAGGACTAAAACCCAACCACCTCAAGCAAATGCTCAACCCTGCACTGGGTGACATTGCAAAGAACCTCTTGGTGGAACTAACCAGATTCACCAACACATGTCTAGCTGGCAACATACCACCGTCCATAAGACCTATTTTTTTTGGAGCATCCCTCTGTGCTCTAAAGAAAAAGGATGGAGGGATCAGGCCAATAGCTGTGGGCAATTCTCTCCGGCGTCTCGTCGCAAAGGCAGCCGCAAGAACAGTTAGTGATGCAGCGGCCAACATGCTGAAGCCAAAACAGCTTGGGTTTGGCATTCCACAAGGGTGTGAGGCGGCAGCCCATGCAGCTCGAGCCTTCATCGCCAATATCACAGACGAAAAGGCCCTTATCAAGCTAGATTTCAAAAATGCCTTCAATTTGGTGCGGAGGGATGCTGTACTCCGTGCGGTTCATAGTCATTTCCCTTCCCTCTACCCTTTCGTACATTCATGCTACAGTATGGATCTTAAGCTACTTTTTGGCGAACATGAAATTGACTCGCGGGAAGGCGTCCAACAGGGTGACCCCCTTGCTCCTCTCCTTTTCTGCTTAGTCATCAAACAAGTCACAGAGGTCCTGTCCAGCGAGCTTAACATCTGGTTCTTGGATGATGGTACCCTAGCTGGTTCCCAAGACTCCCTCCTGGAGGACATCAGAAAAATCCAGGAGCAAGGTGCAGTTTTAGGCCTCACCCTGAACCCTTCTAAATGTGAAATAATATGTTCCAACCAGGGCATCGTAGAGAGAATAGAGGGTCTTCTGCCAAACATCCATAAAACTAAACCTGAAGACAGCACACTCCTAGGAGCTCCCCTGGGGTTGAAAGCCATCGATGAGGTCCTTGATAAGAAAATCGCCGACCTTAAGAGGATGGATGGGAGGATTGAGGATATTGATGCTCATGATGCACTCTACCTCATCACCAGATGTCTGTCCCTCCCCAGGTTAACCTACTTTCTGAGGTGTTCACCATCTTACAGTAGCCAAAAACTAAGTGAGTATGACCGGTTACTGAAATCAATGCTAGAAAAAGCCCTTAACCTCTCTCTTGATGACCTGCAGTGGAAACAAGCCTCTCTTCCCGTAAGACTTGGGGGCCTCGGAGTTCGAACAGCAACGCAAATCGCTGTTCCAGCCTTCCTGTCCTCCTTATCAGCATCCGACGACCTTGTGAAGGAAATTCTACCTGCCCACTTACATCAGCTGGCAGGTGTACATGATCCCAATTTTACACGCTGTGCCACAGAGTGGGCCTCTCGTGCAGGCCCATCACCTCAACCACCATCCCCAAAAGCCCACAGGCAATCCAGCTGGGATGGCCCCATTGTAGACAAAGTTGCTGCAGAGTGCCTGGGTGCTGCATCAACACAGCACGACATTGCTCGCCTCACAGCAGTAGCAGCCCCTCATGCAGGGGATTTCCTGTTAGCAACCCCAATGTCGGCAACTGGCACGCGTCTCACACCACACGCCCTCCGAATTGCTGTGGCCCTCCGCCTTGCTGCCCCAATCCACACCAGATATAGGTGTATTTGCGGCGAGGTGGTGGCTGACAGGTACGGCCACCATGGCCTACTCTGCCAAAGCACGGGAGGATGGCACTCGAGGCACAGTGAAGTTAACGACATCATCAAGAGGAGCCTCACCACAGCTGGATGCCCAGCCGAGAGAGAGCCTCGTTACCTAACGCCCCGTAACTCTGATGCTCTTATTGGTCGCCCGGATGGTATCACAGTGAACCCCTGGAAGAATGGCAAGCAGTTGGTATGGGACTACACGTGCGTATCAACCCTGGCTAACACCTACATTGACCTCAGTGTTGCACAACCAGGTGGCGCTGCCACCCACAGGGAAGCAGCCAAATCCCGTAAGTATAGAGAACTTGATCACCACTACAATTTTGTCCCCATTGCTTCTGAGACACTCGGCGCCTGGGGTAAAAGTGCTACCAGTTTTTTGAAGGAACTGGGTTCTAGGCTCATTGAAACAACAAGGGACCCTAGAGCTGCCAGCTTTCTTTTCCAGCGCCTCAGCGTGGCGATACAGAGGGGAAATGCGCACTGCATCCAGGGTTCCTGCCCGCCATCTGAGGAGCTGGAGGAACTCGACAACCTATGATAACCATCTTTGTAACCTATATGTAACTCCTTTTTTGTAACACAGTTCAAATAAAGCAAATATATATGTGTACATACAAAAGAATGGGGGTGGTAGGAGAAGAAAATATTAGTGTTCAGTGAGAAACCACAAGGTCTCCTCTGAATACGTTTTATTTTCTTCTCCGAGGCTATGGGTCCCCACATTGGCACCAGAGGTATATATATATAATATATATATTATATATATTATATATATATATATATATATATATTAT
>WNGS01049123.1:21587-41214 GCA_020271785.1 Procambarus virginalis | reverse complement strand
AGGGAAACTCCTCTCGTAGATTAGACGTTTGGCAGTTCTTGGAACTCCAAGATGATTGTCATGGCTTCATTTGATGCTTTCAAGCCTTTTCATATCGCTTTGGAGTAGGTGCACAGAAACTGGTGCGGCATAGTCTATGACGGAGCGCACATAGGCTGTGTACATCATTTTAAGCACGGCAATAGAGGCTCCATGTCCATTCCAGGTCATAGCTTTCAGTGCCTGAGTCGACTCTTTGCTGTTCCTATGAGTTGATTGAGCTCCTCTTTTTTCCCTTGTTAGAGCCGACAGTGACGCCAAGGTACCGATAGTGGTCAACCCATTCAAGTGTTACACCATTAATTTGCAGTTCTTCATTTGCTCTCCGCTTGTGATGGGAGTATGCCTTCGTCTTGTTTGTGGAGAGAGTGAAACCGAGCTCAATACACTTCCTTCCAAGGAGTTCAATGGAACTGTCAATTTTCCCAAGGTGGGAGCTTGTATTAGAACATCATCTGCATATCCCACTTGTTGTGTTCCTTCCGGAAAATCAATATTTGCAATGGCGTTCATAAGTACATTGAATAGTGTAGGGCTTAAGACTCCGCCTTGGGGGGTCCCGAGTTCCATATTCATTGTTCTGGAGACTGCTCCATTGAAGAAAACCTTGGCTTTCCTTCCTGTGAGGTAGTCTTGAACCCATTTCATGTCCCCCTTGACACCCATGCATGCAAGCTCGTCTAGGATCGCAATCCCTGTGCTTTGTCGAAGGCTCCTTTGATGTCCACAAATACAGAGTACCTAGCCGTGTCATTAGCCAAGTAATTAACTATACAATTGCTGTGCTCCGTCCTTTAACAAATCCATTGACCCCCTCCCCTAACCTGCCTATTTTGTGCAACAGTCGGTTTAGGATGATCCTTTCAAGCATCTTGCAAGTGCATGACACGAGACTGATAGGTCTGTAATTACCAGGGTCATTGGGCTTCGGTATGGGAACAATTATTGCGTGTTTCCATTGTGTGGGCAACACTCCACTTAGGAATGACTTGTTAAACAGGTGGAGTAGTGGATTCCCAGACACTTCACACAGTGCATTGAGTATGTCGTAGGTGACGCCATCTTCACCAGGTGCTGTACTTTTACCCTTTTTTAGCGCCCCTTACTTCCTGGGCTGTGATTGGGTCCCCATATTCGTCATCACTAGACAGTGCTCTTGTTATCCTAATTCTTCTGTCATCATGTCGCAGGAGCTGTTCCCTGCTGATTTCTGCAGGAAGGGAGGAGGAGGATGCTGCATCACTCCACTTGTGAATTAGTTCTTCAGCCTTACCCTGGGGGTCTTTGTGAGCCGCAGGCCGGGCTCTGCCACCCTTAGCTATCTGAATTTTTGCCCACACCTGTCTTGCAGATGTTTCCCGTCCAATAGAGCTGGTGAACTCAAGCCATTGTCTTTCCCGCTCTTTAATCTTCTCTTCCCTGGCTACTTGACACACAGTTTTAAACAACTCTTGGTTACTCTCAGTGGGATGTCTCCGGTACTCTCTACTCATGTCTCGTACATTTGCGTTAAGCATCTTTATGTAATCATTCTCATACCATTTTATTTTCTTCCTCTGAAGGTTACTTCGCCCAGGTGTACGGCGCGGAACTCTTAGACAGCTCTCAATTTGGTGATTAAGGTCGTCAACAAATGTGTCAATGTCTTCTGGGATTTGGTATTCCGTGAACCAGTCACTCATCCTGTTTATGAAATGCGGCCTCATATCCGGTCCGAGTGATAACCTTTTTCTTTTATTTGTCTCTTTCCTTCTCTTGCTCATGTCGACGGTGGTAATCAGTGCCCAGTGGTCACTACATAAACTGTGCACAATGTGTGTACTGGCATCCGTGTCCTGTGCATTCAGCAGGAGAGCATAGTCTAATCTTCCTCCTCTGAGGTGAGTTGGCTGTTCATCACCCAGGACTCTAAGGTTTTCACTTCCCCTGACAAAGAGTGACAGTTTCCGTCCATTGACATTGGGCTGATGACAGTTGGCACCAAAGTGTGGGTGTCTGGCATTCAGGTCACCGACCAGCAGGGTAGGTTCTTCATTAACAAATTCAGGCAGTGTGTCAAGGTCAAGTTTACTCTGTGGCACATATAGGTTGATTATATGTAGGCATTATTGTTTAAGTGAAGGGTTACTCCCAGTGACTCAAACTCATCCCCCATGTGCAGTTCATTGATAATCTGTGCGGGAATGTTGTTATTTACAAAAGTGATGAGACCCCGTTTTCTTTCCCCAGAAGGCAGGGAGAACTTGCGATAACCGCTGAACCTTGGGTTGAAGTCATCACCTACCATCGTCTCCTGTAGCACTATGACGTCAGTTTGGTGTTCACGAGCGTATTGTATGATGTCATTAATTCTATTGCGAACTCCATTACAGTTCCATTGCAGTATAGTGAGATGTTGTTCATTGTGATTATCCATTTTGAGGTTGTTTGTCATCAGCTGTACGTGTGCAAATATTATGTTCACATGTGTCATCGTGTATTCCATGGTGTTTGGTGTTACTGTGTGCACTGGTGTTACTGTGTGTACTGGTGTTACTGTGTGCACTGGTGTTACTGTGTGTACTGGTGTTACTGTGTGCACTGGTGTTACTGTGTGTACTGGGTTACTGTGTGCACTGGTGTTACTGTGTACACTGGCGTTACTGTGTGTACTGGCGTCACTGTGACACTGGTGTCACTGTGTGCACTGGCGCTACTGTGTGCGCTGATGTGCTGGTGTCCTGGCTGTGTCTGCTGACGTACCTCGGCAGTATGTGTTGCATCATCTTGCACCAGGCTCTGGCTTGCAGGACCTCTACTTGATGGACTCTGCCGTTGCAGGATTTGGAGGATTTGTTCCTGAGTCTTCTTAATCTGGCAGAGGGCTTTCTCAAGTTCCGTCTGCTTTTGCAATATTTGTTGGACAACTGGATGAGATCTTATCATGCGGTCTAATATTGCTGTAACACAGACCTGAGTGACGACCTCCTGGGGGTCAAGAGTGCCTGGAGGGGGAGGTAGATGGGAGCAGTGGAGGGCTGATTCATTGGTATGGGTTTGGAGGTTAGGTGGTGGAGGTGTGACACCGGGGTAGAGATTGAGGTGTGGGTAGGTGGGAAACCTGGAGGGGGGGAAGAGGCGGGAAGGCCTCAGGGATGGGGGAGCTGGTGGTGGCTGGCTACACCGCCCCCGCCCCACGCCTGATTCCCCCCACCCCCACCCTGGGTTCCCCTATTCGCTGAGTGAACACTACCCCAGACTGTTGTCGGTCTACTGTGAGCTGGGCGCTGGGCTGGTCCCTGAACTGTACCCTGGGCTGATCCCTGAGCTGGGTTGGGAGTAGTGAGTGGGGTAGAGGTAGATGGGTTCGTGAGAGAAATGGGGTCTGATGGGGCTTGTGTGGGGTGGTGGTGGGTCACTCCACCACTACCCAGGCTGTTGTCTGCCTACTGGAGGCTGTACCCTGACTTGCTGTGGTACTGTTCACGGAGCCATTCCGCCCCTGTTCACTGGTCCACCTGCTGTCTGCGTCGGCGTCCTTCTCAAGCCCTGCCAGCCAGGCCTCTTGCTGCAATACCTGTTCCAGGCATGATGGGACTGCTTGCAGTTGACACATCTAGGTATTACCCCGCCACCCCCATTCGGTTTAAGCTTGGCCAGACACTGCTTGGTGTCGTGATAGCCACTGCAACACCCACACCTAATTGCGCGACCACATCGCCACGTTCTGTGACCCCACTGTTAACAGTTGCCACATAAGGACGGACTGCCAATATACCTCTCCACTTTGCACGGCCTCATGCCTGGTATTTTAATGTCTTGGGGCAGGTCTCCCTTCCACATAGCAATTGCTTGATTTTTGGCCAGTCCCCCTGGTCCAGTGTTGCGCTCCACCCAAACAATCTGTTCATGGACCTTGAGAAAGTCCACGTCAATATGAGTACTATAGTTCTTAATTATAATTTTAGTTTGTCTTGTCTGTGGGTTTGCTTCCAACAATTTAACTTTCTTACCGTCATACTCAAGGCGGTCTCTGTGAAGAACTTCAGGGCACGGTAACCCTGCACCCGTGCAGGGTTACCGTGCAGGGTTACCGTTATAGGTAGGAGCGATGGTCTTGTGACAGTGTCAGTGGCAGGAGCGAGGTCTTGTGACAGTGTTAATGGCAGGAGTGTGGTCTTGTACAGTGTTAGTGGCAGGAGTGGGGTCTTGTGACAGTGTTAGTGGCAGAAGCGAGGGTCTTGTAGCAGTGTTAGTGGCAGGAGCGAGGGTCTTGTAACAGTGTTAGTGGCAGGAGCGAGGTCTTGTGACAGTGTTAGTGGCAGAAGCGAGGGTCTTGTAGCAGTGTTAGTGGCAGGAGCGAGGGTCTTGTAACAGTGTTAGTGGCAGGAGCGAGGGTCTTGTGACAGTGTTAGTGGCAGGAGTGGGGTCTTGTGACAGTGTTCGTGGCAGGAGCGGGGGTCTTGTAACAGTGTTAGTGGCAGGAGCGAGGGTCTTGTAACAGTGATAGTGGCAGGAGCGAGGGTCTTGCAACAGTGTTAGTGGCAGGAGCCAGGGTCTTGTAACAGTGTTAGTGGCAGGAGCGAGGGTCTTGTAACAGTGTTAGTGGCAGGAGCGAGGGTCTTGTAACAGTGTTAGTGGCAGGAGCGGGGGTCTTGTAACAGTGTTAGTGGCAGGGGCGAGGGTCTTGTAACAGTGTTAGTGGCAGGAGCGGGGTCTTGTGACAGTGTTAGTGGCAGGAGCGAGGGTCTTGTAACAGTGTTAGTGGCAGGAGCGGGGTCTTGTACAGTGTTAGTGGCAGGAGCGGGGTCTTGTGACAGTGTTAGTGGCAGGAGCGGGGTCTTGTGACAGTGTTAGTGGCAGGAGCGGGGGTCTTGTGACAGTGTTAGTGGCAGGAGCGAGGGTCTTGTGACAGTGTTAGTGGCAGGAGCGGGGGTCTTGTGACAGTGTTAGTGGCAGGAGCGGGGGTCTTGTGACAGTGTTAGTGGCAGGAGTGGGGTCTTGTGACAGTGTTAGTGGCAGGAGCGAGGGTCTTGTGACAGTGTTAGTGGCAGGAGCGGGGGTCTTGTGACAGTGTTAGTGGCAGGAGCGGGGTCTTGTGACAGTGTTAGTGGCAGGAGTGGGGTCTTGTGACAGTGTTAGTGGCAGGAGCGGGGTCTTGTGACAGTGTTAGTGGCAGGAGCGGGGGTCTTGTGACAGTGTTAGTGGCAGGAGCGAGGGTCTTGTGACAGTGTTAGTGGCAGGAGCGGGGGTCTTGTGACAGTGTTAGTGGCAGGAGCGGGGTCTTGTGACAGTGTTAGTGGCAGGAGTGGGGTCTTGTGACAGTGTTAGTGGCAGGAGTGGGGTCTTGTGACAGTGTTAGTGGCAGGAGCGGGGTCTTGTGACAGTGTTAGTGGCAGGAGCGGGGGTCTTGTGACAGTGTTAGTGGCAGGAGCGGGGGTCTTGTGACAGTGTTAGTGGCAGGAGCGGGGGTCTTGTGACAGTGTTAGTGGCAGGAGCGGGGGTCTTGTGACAGTGTTAGTGGCAGGAGCGGGGGTCTTGTGACAGTGTTAGTGGCAGGAGCGGGGGTCTTGTGACAGTGTTAGTGGCAGGAGTGGGGTCTTGTGACAGTGTTAGTGGCAGGAGCGGGGGTCTTGTGACAGTGTTAGTGGCAGGAGCGGGGTCTTGTGACAGTGTTAGTGGCAGGAGCGGGGTCTTGTGACAGTGTTAGTGGCAGGAGCGGGGGTCTTGTGACAGTGTTAGTGGCAGGAGCGGGGTCTTGTGACAGTGTTAGTGGCAGGAGCGGGGGTCTTGTGACAGTGTTAGTGGCAGGAGCGGGGTCTTGTGACAGTGTTAGTGGCAGGAGCGGGGGTCTTGTGACAGTGTTAGTGGCAGGAGCGGGGGTCTTGTGACAGTGTTAGTGGCAGGAGCGGGGTCTTGTGACAGTGTTAGTGGCAGGAGCGAGGGTCTTGTGACAGTGTTAGTGGCAGGAGCGGGGGTCTTGTGACAGTGTTAGTGGCAGGAGCGGGGGTCTTGTGACAGTGTTAGTGACAGGAGCGGGGGTCTTGTGACAGTGTTAGTGGCAGGAGCGGGGGTCTTGTGACAGTGTTAGTGGCAGGAGCGGGGTCTTGTGACAGTGTTAGTGGCAGGAGCGGGGTCTTGTGACAGTGTTAGTGGCAGGAGCGGGGTCTTGTGACAGTGTTAGTGGCAGTAGTGGGGGTCTTGTGACAGTGTTAGTGGCAGGAGCGGGGGTCTTGTGACAGTGTTAGTGGCAGTAGTGGGGGTCTTGTGACAGTGTTAGTGGCAGGAGCGGGGTCTTGTGACAGTGTTAGTGGCAGGAGTGGGGTCTTGTGACAGTGTTAGTGGCAGGAGCGGGGGTCTTGTGACAGTGTTAGTGGCAGGAGTGGGGTCTTGTGACAGTGTTAGTGGCAGGAGTGGGGTCTTGTGACAGTGTTAGTGGCAGGAGTGGGGTCTTGTGACAGTGTTAGTGGCAGGAGCGGGGGTCTTGTGACAGTGTTAGTGGCAGGAGTGGGGTCTTGTGACAGTGTTAGTGGCAGGAGCGGGGGTCTTGTGACAGTGTTAGTGGCAGTAGTGGGGGTCTTGTGACAGTGTTAGTGGCAGGAGCGGGAGTCTTGTGACAGTGTTAGTGTCAGGAGCGGGGGTCTTGTGACAGTGTTAGTGGCAGGAGCGAGGGTCTTGTGACAGTGTTAGTGGCAGGAGCGGGGGTCTTGTGACAGTGTTAGTGGCAGGAGCGGGGGTCTTGTGACAGTGTTAGTGACAGGAGCGGGGGTCTTGTGACAGTGTTAGTGGCAGGAGTGGGGTCTTGTGACAGTGTTAGTGGCAGGAGTGAGGGTCTTGTTACAGTGTTAGTGGCAGGAGCGGGGGTCTTGTGACAGTGTTAGTGGCAGGAGTGGGAGTCTTGTGACAGTGTTAGTGGCAGGAGCGGGGGTCTTGTGACAGTGTTAGTGGCAGGAGTGGGAGTCTTGTGACAGTGTTAGTGGCAGGAGCGGGGGTTTGTGACAGTGTTAGTGGCAGGAGCGGGGGTCTTGTAACAGTGTTAGTGGCAGGAGCGGGGGTCTTGTGACAGTGTTAGTGGCAGGAGTGGGGTCTTGTGACAGTGTTAGTGGCAGGAGCGAGGGTCTTGTGACAGTGTTAGTGGCAGGAGTGGGGGTCTTGTGACAGTGTTAGTGGCAGGAGCGAGGGTCTTGTAACAGTGTTAGTGGTAGGAGTGGGAGTCTTGTGACAGTGTTAGTGGCAGGAGCGGGGGTCTTGTGACAGTGTTAGTGGCAGGAGCGGGGGTCTTGTAACAGTGTTAGTGGCAGGAGCGAGGGTCTTGTAACAGTGTTAGTGGTAGGAGCGGGGGTCTTGTAACAGTGTTAGTGGCAGGAGCGGGGGTCTTGTGACAGTGTTAGTGGCAGGAGCGAGGGTCTTGTGACAGTGTTAGTGGCAGGAGCGGGGGTCTTGTGACAGTGTTAGTGGCAGGAGTGGGGTCTTGTGACAGTGTTAGTGGCAGGAGTGAGGGTCTTGTTACAGTGTTAGTGGCAGGAGCGGGGGTCTTGTGACAGTGTTAGTGGCAGGAGCAGGGGTCTTGTGACAGTGTTAGTGTCAGGAGCGGGGTCTTGTGACAGTGTTAGTGGCAGGAGCGAGGGTCTTGTGACAGTGTTAGTGGCAGGAGCGGGGGTCTTGTGACAGTGTTAGTGGCAGGAGCGGGGTCTTGTAACAGTGTTAGTGGCAGGAGCGGGGGTCTTGTGACAGTGTTAGTGGCAGGAGTGGGAGTCTTGTGACAGTGTTAGTGGCAAGAGCGGGGGTCTTGTGACAGTGTTAGTGGCAGGAGCGGAGGTCTTGTGACAGTGTTAGTGGCAGGAGCGGGAGTCTTGTGACAGTGTTAGTTTTTTTTGTATTTATTATTTTCTACCACAGACGTGGCCACACATTTACAATGCTAACGAGCATATATACATAAATTGTTCGATTTGTCTTTTTTATAGTGTCATTAATTTGTATTTGCAAAGGTGAAATGTAATTCAGATCAGCTTCCATATATACTTTATACACATACATATACATACACACACACACATATACGCTCATATATATATATATATATATATATATATATATATATATATATATATATATATATATATATGTATATATATATATTTATATATATATATATATATATATATATATATATATATATATATATATATGAATGAAAACTCACACCCCAGAAGTGACTCGAGTCACTTCTGGGGTGTGAGTTTTCATTCGCATATAGTCCTGGGGACCATTCAGGCTTGTTCGCATATATATATATATATATATATATATATATATATATATATATATATATATATATATATATATATATATATATATATATATATACACAAGCATTGTCATACACTTGTCTCTTTTACTCTGACAAGGTGAGATAGCTGATAGAGAAACTAGTGTGCAATTAAACACTTAATCACTGAAGGTGATTAAGGTGCTTTTACAAGCTCAGGTTATATAGTTACATCACATACATACATTGAATTACAGAGTTCAGCATACCTTAGCCCAGGAGGGCGAATGTCAATCAGTATGGGACATTCTACTATATATAATGTTCAAGAGAGTGCATGTTTTCTCTTTCACAAAGTTGACACATTGTGTACTCGACATTTGGGTTTTGAGAAAGCTGTCAGATACGTCTATATCCCAGGCGTATTCTGGCCACTATAACATCACATTGCCGGGTTCTTGTTCTATTAGTCCCATATGTGAATGTCTCCTCGCGATATCTATCATAATATTTAATGCTACAACTTTCAGGTCTTTGTGAATTTGTTAGGTCGGTGAGATCTTCATTAGAAATTTGTTTAAGTATTCTCTTTGTCACTGCTAATGAAACACCCATATCAATTTCTACCACTGGTTTTCTACAGGCTGTCTTTGCAAGCATATCAACAGTGTCATGCCTTGAGATGCCAACATGTGATGGAATCCATAGTAATTTAATTTCAAATCTGTTTTCTTTAGCAGCTAAAACATTCATTCGAATTTCACTGACTATTTTCTGGGTGTCACTACTATGTGCGTTCAATGCCAGGAGTGCACTCTGCGAGTCACAGTATTTAAGTCCACTGCCTTTGTCTTTTAAAAATTCAGTGGCAAGGTATATGCCTGCAAGTTCGGTTTGAGTTGTACTTGCCCAGTCATTGACGCGCTTCATTGCTGTATGTACGAGAGAAGATTGTTCAAATATATTACATGCGCAACTGGTACATCGTCCACCTTCTTCTACAGAGCCGTCGGTATAGCACTGATACACATCGTTACCCATACTCTGAGTACTTTCAGTGATGCTGCACAGTGTTAACTGTTTTAATAATGTAAAGTGCACACTATCTTTCTTGGGTGCATTTACAAAATCAACTCATAGATCCCAGTTATCCCATAGAATAATTGGTTGATTAATCATTAATTGAGTTGGGTACATATTTAATATTTTGATGGAGTTGGCTACCTTGTAGAACCAAAATACATAATTAGATTTCGTTTTTCTTCTATAGATCTCAGGTGAGTGCAGCATATTAGAAAGTTTAGCTTGAAACTTCATGTGTTGTCTAGATCTACTCAATGCCTTCACGCCGAAAACTGTGCTAATAGACAAAATTCTCTCACTTATGGTCGGTAATTTTAACTCTGCTCTCATATTAACTATTCTCGTGGACTTTGGAGCTCCAAGGATGAGACGCATAGCTTCATTTTGCAAGGTTTTAAGAGATTTCAACTCTTTGTCTGTATACAGTGTGAGATGTAGAGCATTGTAGTCAATCACAGAGCGTATAAATGATACATAAAACATTCTAGGAAGTCACACGTTAATTCCTTGTTTGACACCAACAAGGACCCGCAAGGGCTTTAATCTCTCCCACAGTCTCCTCTTGAGAGAAGAAAGGTACCCAGGGTCGTTAATGGGGACACCAAGGTATCTGTAAGACTCGCAGTTCTCAAGTGCTCGCTATATGATAATTAGATGGTGGATTACCACACGGAATGAGGGCACGAGTTTTCTGTATAGAGATAAGGAGGCCATATTCCTCAGCTCTAGTAGCAAAAGCATCGAGCAGAACTTGCATTCTAGGCTCGGAGGCAGCCTGTAAACATATATTACCAGATAACAAATGACAGTGTCTTCATTATTAGTTGGAAGATCTTTAATAAGTTTATGCATCAGAACGTTGAACAACAAGGGGCTGAGGACCCCTCCTTGTGGAGTTCCCAGTTCAAAGTGTTTGCTCTCTGTGCTTTTAACACCATTAAACAAAACATATGCTGTTCGATTAGACAAATAGCCCTTTATCCATTTCAGTAATTTTCCTTGTATTCCCAGCTCGGCAAGCTGTTCCAGTATGATTTTCTGTTTGCTGTATGAAAAGCTGCTGCTAGGTCGATGAAGACTGTTTGAGGGGAAGCTTCAATATGTGCGTAGGAAAAACCCTAGCAGTTTTAATTCTTTTTCTTTTATGAATTATTACATATTTATTTATTTTTTAATTGACTTTAATATTATATTATTTTTCTTTAAATCTTAGGTAGTTAATTAGTTAGTAAGTAAGTGAATTGTATATATTCTGATTCAGCTGCTAGAATTTATCACACACAATTTGGGGGACAATTTGTAGCTTAAACCACTTGGAAGTGATCCTTCATAAACTACAAATTGTTTACCAACTTTTTGATATATAAGTTATAAATCATACCACATATGGTGGTCTAATCTACTATTACTACAGCAAATTAAATTAATAACTACTAATACTATGTCTACAGTATAAACACAAAAGGCACTTAGCTGCTACTGTTGGCGGGGCCTGCTAAGGCTGTGTAATTGTAGCATCAGAATTGGGTGTGGCCCTGTGCCTCAGAGTGCCACGATATGGCGGCTGTCTGGAGGCCTGCAAGGCTTGTTGTACAGCAGGGTAACAAATTTGTATAATTATGTTGAAAGCCAGCTTCCTGCTTCATTAACTTCCCTCACAATTACCTGTTTGGGATGTAAGGAATTAATAATGGTTCCCTGAACATATAAGTACAGGTATGACATGGAATATGTGTGTGTAATGCTGAGTAAACGTACTTGTGTGAGCTTTAAAGCTCTCTTCATAACCAACCACCCAACTAATATTATTCAAGTGCACTTATAAAATAAAAGTATTAGGCTGTCGGATACTCAAGTGTTCCAGTTGTGTGGTAGAGGTGTTGCTGTTGTAGTTCTCTTGGGACAGAGTAAGTCTATCATGCGAGACTAGTGTCACAGTTCTCTCTGGAGCACTCTCATGTTGTTTGTTATGATTCTGGGGCCAGATTCAGGAAGGTACTTACGAAGGTTTTTCTTCTTAGCTACGAATGTTTTCCTTCTTAGCGCCTTCGTGGCGGCTACGTCGGTATTCAGGTAGCTACACTAAGTGGAAAAACCTTCGTAAGTTTGGTCCGGGATCTAAGTGTGGTTTCGACTACTCGTAGCTTTACGTAAACTGGATATAACTCAATTTTTCTCTACTACATAACACTGGGATCGATTTTAAGATTTTGGAACATGAACAAAAGATTATAAAAATTTAATGTCGTGAAGAGGAGTCCTTCGTGTTAGTTATATATGAATTCTCTGCTTGAAACTTTGAGTAAATATGTCTTTTATGATATTAGAATTAGTTTTATAATAGCAAGATATTATACCCGTAGTTATTAAGTAAATAAACACTGGTGAACATGAAATATGAGAGAAGGTGATGAGCCCTGCCTGATGGGATCATTTACTATCACCAAATGCCCCTGTTCACCTAGTAGTAAGGGTGTACCTTAGCTATACATACCCATTTCTAATTTATTTAGTTTGGTTTTATTTTTAAATTAAATCTGGGTGAGACATAAAATAAAAAAATGCTGCACAAATGATGTTAGGTAAGGAGAAGGGTTAAAATGTCAAAAACTTTATTCATTAAATACTTAAAGCTATAATTATGACTATATGGACTATTAAAAAAGAGAGAGGGAAGTAGGGGTCCAAGACCTCTTCCTGTTATACAACTTGGGTGTGGAACAAGTAATTATCAAAAGAAGGCACCATGCCGGGAAGGCTATGTAGCAGTAAGGCAGTGAGGTGAGGCAGCTACTTATTTGAGAAATGCTTATTTTATTTATCTTATAAGCTGAGGCAACTTATTTTATTTGAGGAATACTCAGCTGATTCCTCTACATTTAGCATGGAACAAATTTGTGTCCAAGACCTCTTCCTGTTACACAATTTGGCTGTGTGTAACCAAACTAGAAGTGCTCTACAAATCAAGGGACCCAGAATATGGAATGACCTTCCGAATCATGTCAAAGGCTGTACCTCTCTTAACCAGTTAAAGAGTAAAACCAAGTACTACCTAATTAACTCCATGTAACCTAACTTACCCCCTAAATGTCAACCCATGTCTTGCTATTTTTTAAACAATGCTGTTCACCAACGTATACAATTGCTGATTTGTGCTATGTTAACCCCCTTTTTGTATTTTTTATTCTTTCTTTCAACACAATTTATACCTGATCACGATTACTATTAAGTTTAAGTCTAAGTGTTTTTCCCCCCACACCTTGCCCGAAATGCTATGAGTATTAGTTGCTTTAGGTAGTGTATGTACTAGCTCTGTCTATAAATCCAACATGTGTTTGTAAATCAACTGTATGTACTTTTCCTGAATAAAATTTATTTATTATTATTTATTTTTTAATCAGTAAGTATTAAAAGAAGGCACCAAGCTGGGAAGGCTATGCAGCACCATTGTGTGTAACAATAAACCAAATTTTATTTAACAAATAATGCACCTGTATGGTAAAACAAATCCTGCCAGCTGTAAAAATTATGCAGTTATTTAAATAAAAAATATAATGAAAGAAATATTACTGGTTTATTTTTATCCTATCTTTTTGTACTGTACAGTATATCCAAGGAAGTGAAAAATTGAGACATAATGCACAATTTAATGAATGATTAGCATGGATTAGCAGTTCAAAAGAAGTATGACTATTACATATCAACATGAGATCTTAATGATCCATGGTCAACATAATTTAATAAGGATAATGCAGTATTTGTAATAATACAAACTATAATTTAAAATCTTTATTACTGATTTTTTTTTATTATGAAGATTAGGTATACACAGCAATGTGCTGCTACTCTATTCTATATGGAATATTACACAGTGTAGATAACAAACTAGCTATAAGTTTATCTAATACTCCCATCTCACAGGATGGATAGACATACATGGAATCAATTTAGAAAATACCAGCCTCAATACAAAAAACAAATCAACTCTGACTAAACAATTCTTCGCGATTTTCACAAGAGGTAAGCACTGAATCATGGAAACATTATATTATAATTACTCTTACCAGTTTCTACAAGACTCCTCTCAAACAATGTATTTTTTAACATGTTTAGGTATACACAGCAATGTGCTGCTTCCCTATTCTGTATAAAGGACCACACAGTGTATTTGTTTACTACAATGTCGGTGCTGCCTGTAGAAGTTGAAAAAACATTGTTTTACTTCGAAATATACTAATTTTATAAGAAAATTCAACGTAAATAGGAGGCAGTAGAGCTCCGATAAGCCAGCGCTAAATCTTCAATATGAAGAATGTTGCTGCTCTCTGATTGACCAAACGAAACACAGTAGTGACCTCTATCGGCACGCAGGTGAACCAACAAATATCTTCCTAAGTGGACGTACTTGAATTGCACCTAAGCATCTTCTTAGGGCATACTTAGGAACCTTCATAGCAAACCTACTTACGAAGAAATACATGGAGCTTCCTGAATCTAGGTCCCGGTGTCTACGTGACGACGATCTAGGGGAGACGTCCTCAAATGTTTGGTGATTCTATTTATGTTTAAGGAATAGAGAGTTAAGCTATATTCCTATTGTTTTTAATCATATTCAGTCCTAATGAACACCTTTTTATTAAGTATAAACACTAGACTGTTGTTTAAAAGAAATTAGAGTAATGTAAATACGTGGCGTCGATGACGGAATCACCCATTCTCTTTTCCTTCGTGGGGGTAACTTATGTTATTATGTGTGTCGGATTTCCGACATGTGCGAAGTACTCAGCAAAACAGTGTTGTGTACTGAGCCCAGGCATAAATCCAAACAGTTGGGGTGACAGGTGCCCTGTATACGACACATGAGTCGGTTAAGAACAATACATTCAAGCACTTTACAATCACACGATGTTAGAGATATGGGTCTATAATTATCTGAGTGTGGTTTGGGGATGGGAACAATGACACTCTTTGTCCAAGCATCAGGTAATACTTCTTCACTTAAACTCATTCTGTACAACACTAAAAGTGGATTACCTGGTACGTGTGAGACTAATCTCAGTAGACTGTAAGTAATACCGTCCTCTCCAGGAGCAGTTGATTTGCCCATCTTGAGTGAATGATTCAATTCCCATTCAGTTACATCATTAAGGTCCGACACGTCGATAGCTGTACAGGCATGTTTGATGGTTCGTTGTCTGTTGGGGCGTGTGTCATTAAGTTTGTGCTGTATGTTAATTGGGAATGAGTCGTAGCTTGATGTTAGTGCCCACTGATCAAGGAGAATGTTTGCTTGTTCTAGTGGGCTGTGGTGCAGTGGTTTGGTTAGGTTGCTTCTAGAGATTTTTCGTATCCTTTCCCAAACTTCAACAAGTGGTGTAGTAAAAGTATTATATATTATTGTGCCAGATGGATGCTCGCTTGATTTTTTCGTTTCGATGCTCGCTTGACTGTTTTGTTGTTGTCAGATCAGCTGTGTCGTGCTTATGTACAGGTTGGTGGAATGGAATGTTAACTCCTAGTTTAATTTCTGTTTGTTCTAGCTTTAGTCATGTGCAGTTTGCTTATTGTTATATATAGTTTAAGCACTGCTTATTCATTAGAAGTATTGTATATTATATGGCTTATGTTATTGCAGGATGTAACTGTACTGTAATTATTTGATCAATAAAGCCACAAGGCTGGCAATGCTTCTCCTTTACCTCAATTTATTTATCAAATAATTCAGCCAGCGAACATGGAGCGGTTTGCTACTGACCCAAACTCCACCACCCCCGCTCAAGAATGGCGTCACTGGCTCAAGACGTTTCAAAACTCACTCTGGCAGTAGAAGAAAATACTCCCACCGTGGACAAGCTGCGTCTCTTAATAAACTACGTTGCTCCACGTGTGTACTACTACATAGCTGACTGCACTACGTATGATACTGCTGAAAAATCCCTAACAGAACTGTTTGTGAAGCCCAAGAATGAAGTATTCGCAAGGTATGTGCTTGCAACACGACGCCAAGAACCCGGTGAGTCGCTTAACCAGTTTCTTCAGGCATTAAAGTTATTAGCTAAAGATTGCCAGTTCAAAGCAGTGACTGCTGTAGAAGCTTGTGATAACTATGTGAGAAATGCTTTCATTAATGGGCTAGGTTCTGCCACAATAAGGCAGCGCTTACTTGAAAATAAACTTTAGACCTACAGTCAGCCTTTGACCAGGCTCACACTCTAGAAACGGCTCAGAAACTTTCTGCCTCTTATGCTCAGCCAGGGCTACAAACGCTGCCATGGCATTCTCATTAGACCTGGAGGACTCAGGAGGAAAAGAAAGTGTAGAAGTAAAAGTTGACACAGTTTCTGCAGCTACAACTAGTGGTTTAAAGTGCTTCTTTTGCGGTTACACTCGACATCCTCGCAGTCGATGTCCAGCTAGAGAAGCTCTGTGTATGACTTGCAGAAAAAGGGTCATTATGCTAAGATCTGCCGATCTCTGAAACAGACTAACAGTGCTTCAAACACCCAACATTCCGCTGCTATGCTTGCTACTTTAGCTGGGACCTCGCCCGCATGCCTCAATAAATCAGTGCTTAGCTCTAAGATCAATGGTATTCCAGTCAGTGCACTGATTGACACTGATAGCTCTGAGAACTTTATTCATAAGAATATTGCCGAGCAGAGTGGGTTACTCGTCTATCCTGACAATGGGGCAGTTTCTATGGCTACTGTATCGTTCTCTTCAAAATTCCTAGGTCAATTTTCTGTAGACTTAGAATTGCAAGGAGAAACTTACCATGGTGTGAATCTCTAAGTGTTACCCGATTTGTGTGCTGATGTGATTTTAGGTCATAACTTTTTACAAAATCATTTTGTGCTTGAGATGGCTTTTGGAGGAGATAGAACTCCTCTTAGAATATGTGGATTAGCTGCCGTCAAAGTTCCAGCTCCATCTCTCTTTAGTAATTTAGCACCAGACTGCAAGCCGATTGCTGTAAAATCCAGACGCTATTCTGAGGCTAACAAGTTGTTTATTGAAACCGCTCGAATGCTACGCGAAGAGATAATTAGACCCAGTCATTCTCCATGGAGAGCCCAGGTATTAGTAACTAAAGGAAAGAATGGTTGTAGATTATTAACAAACAATCAACCGATTCACGAGGCTGGATGCTTGGGTGCTGCCATCAAGTGGGTTTAACAGAGGGAGAAAAACCCTATACAGCCTTTGAAGCTTGTGGGAAGCTTTTTGAATTTAATCGTATCCCTTTTGGGGTCACTAATGGAGTGGCCAGTTTTCAAAGAGTAATTGATGGCATCCTTGAGAAAGAAGGAGTGGAGGGTACCTTCGCTTACGTAGATGATGTCTGTGTGTGTGGAGATTCTGAGGAAGACCATGATAAAAATCTGAAACATTTTATGGACGTTGCAAGAAGGTAAAACCTGACCCTGAATCTTGAAAAGTGTAGTTTTCGACTCAGGTCTATAAAGCTGTTGGGATATCTTATACAAGAAGGAGAAATTAGACCTAACCCGGAACGCCTCGAGCCACTGTTAAAACTTCCACTACCAAGTAACACAGGTTCTTTACGCAGAACAATGGGAATGCTTGCACATTACTCCCGTTGGGTGCTGAGTTTTTCTGAGAAGATTCGTCCTCTCTCTCATGCCAATGATTTTCCCTTATCTGCTGCCACTGCGAAAGCTTTTGAAGGTTTGAAAGAAGACATTGCTGAGGCAGTGGTTCGAGCAATCGACCCAACAGCTTCTTTCACTGTGGAAATGCTTCAGATCATGCTATTGCCGCTACCCTAACCCAGAATGAACAACCAGTAGCTTTCTTCTCCCAAACACTTTCAAATAGTGAACAAAGGCACTCATCGGTGGAGAAGGAAGCTTATGCCATTGTTGAAGCCCTAAGGAAGTGGCGACACTATCTCATTGGCGCCATTTTCGGCTTGTGACTGACCAGCGCAGTGTTGCTTTTATTTTAACTCTAAATCAGCTGGTAAGATTAAAATGATAAAATTGCTAGATGGCGAGTCGAACTCTCCTGTTACCACTATGACATTGTATATCGCCCAGGTAAAAAGAACATACCAGCTGATGCATTCTCACGCGTATGTGGCGCCACCAGTGTGGATGAATTAAAGGAATTGCATGACAATCTGTGTCACCCTGGAGTGTCTAGTATGGCTCATTTTGTCCGATGTCGAAATCTGCCTTATTCTGTGGAAGAAGTGAAGAAGATGACTAATTCTTTCTCTGCATGCTCTGAACTTAAACCTCGGTTTTGCAAGTTTGACTCTTTGCATTTGATTACAGCCACTCAGCCATTTGAAAGACNTATAGCACTGGGAAGGGGCCAGGAAAAGGATTTGGGATGGGACGAGGGGAAGGAATGATACCCAACCACTTGAATGGTCGGGGATTGAACGCCGACCTGCATGAAGCGAGACCGTCGCTCTACCGTCCAGCCCAGAGCGACGAGTGTTAGTGAAATGAGTGGGGGTCTTGTGACAGTGTTAGTGGCAGGAGCGGGGGTCTTGTGACAGTGTTAGTGGCAGGAGCGGGGGTCTTGTGACAGTGTTAGTGGCAGGAGCGGGGGTCTTGTGACAGTGTTAGTGGCAGGAGTCGGGTCTTGTAACAGTGTTAGTGGCAGGAGCGGGGGTCTTGTAACAGTGTTAGTGGCAGGAGCGGGGTCTTGTGACAGTGTTAGTGGCAGGAGCGGGAGTCTTGTGACAGTGTTAGTGGCAGGAGCGAGGGTCTTGTGACAGTGTTAGTGGCAGGAGCGGGGGTCTTGTGACAGTGTTAGTGGCAGGAGTGGGGTCTTGTGACAGTGTTAGTGGCAGGAGCGGGGGTCTTGTGACAGTGTTAGTGGCAGGAGTGGGGTCTTGTGACAGTGTTAGTGGCAGGAGTGGGGGTCTTGTGACAGTGTTAGTGGCAGGAGCAGGGGTCTTGTGACAGTGTTAGTGGCAGGAGCGGGGGTCTTGTGGCAGTGTTAGTGGCAGGAGCGGGGTCTTGTGACAATGTGAGTGGCATATGTGGGGTCTTGTGACAGTGTTAGTGGCAGGAGTGGGGGTCTTGTGACAGTGTTAGTGGCAGGAGCGGGGTCTTGTGACAGTGTTAGTGGCAGGAGCGGGGGTCTTGTGAGAGTGTTAGTGGCAGGAGCGGGGGTCTTGTGACAGTGTTAGTGGAATATGTGGGTCTTGTGACAGTGTTAGTGGCAGGAGCGGGGGTCTTGTGACAGTGTTAGTGGCAGGAGCGGGGGTCTTGTGACAGTGTTAGTGGCATATGTGGGGTCTTGTGACAGTGTTAGTGGCATATGTGGGGGTCTTGTGACAGTGTTAGTTGCAGGAGCGGGGGTCTTGTGACAGTGTTAGTGGCAGGAGTGGGGTCTTGTGACAGTGTTAGTGGCAAGAGTGGGGTCTTGTGACAGTGTTAGTGGCAGGAGCGGGGGTCTTGTGACAGTGTTAGTGGCAGGAGTGGGGTCTTGTGACAGTGTTAGTGGCAAGAGTGGGGTTTTGTGACAGTGTTAGTGGCATATGTGGGGGTCTTGTGACAAAGTTAGTGGCATATGTGGGGGTCTTGTGACAGTGTTAGTGGCAGGAGCAGGGGTCTTGTGACAGTGTTAGTGGCAGGAGTGGGGTCTTGTGACAGTGGTAGTGGCAGGAGTGGGGTCTTGTGACAGTGTTAGTGGCAAGAGTGGGGTCTTGTGACAGTGTTAGTTGCAGGAGCGATGATCTTGTGGCAGTGTTAGTGGCAGGAGTGGGGTCTTGTGACAGTGTTAGTGGCAGGAGCGGGGGTCTTGTGACAGTGTTAGTGGCAGGAGCGGGGCCTTGTGACAGTGTTAGTGGCAGGAGCGGGGGCCTTGTGACAGTGTTAGTGGCAGGAGCGGGGTCTTGTGACAGTGTTAGTGGCAGGAGCGGGGCCTTGTGACAGTGTTAGTGGCAGGAGCGGGGGTCTTGTGACAGTGTTAGTGGCAGAAGTGGGGTCTTGTGACAGTATTAGTGGCAGGAGCGGGGGTCTTGTGACAGTGTTAGTGGCAGGAGCGGGGTCTTGTGACAGTGTTAGTGCAGGAGCGGGGTCTTGTGACAGTGTTAGTTGCAGGAGCGATGATCTTGTGGCAGTGTTAGTGGCAGGAGTGGGGTCTTGTGACAGTGTTAGTGGCAGGAGCGGGGGTCTTGTGACAGTGTTAGTGGCAGGAGCGGGGTCTTGTGACAGTGTTAGTGGCAGGAGCGATGGTCTTGTAACAGTGTTAGTGGCAGGAGCGGGTCTT
>WNGS01049123.1:0-20587 GCA_020271785.1 Procambarus virginalis | reverse complement strand
ATGAGATGCTCTACGGACGTAAGTGCCGTACACCCTCTCAAGGCTTGCAAGGATTCTCTACGTGATGCCACCTTCAGTGAGCATCAAATGTGCCCCAGTATCTTCAAAACCTCCGACACATTCTAGAGAGGGTCCATTCCTTTGCTAGCAACAACCTACAGAAAGCCCAGGAGAGGATGAAGACTCGTTACGACCAGCACTGCAAAGTAAGGAAGTTTACAACCAGGAGACTTAGTGCTTGCCTATTTCCCTATCCCAGGTTCTCCTTTACAGAACAGGTTCTCAGGACCTACCGTGTTAAGGAGTGCCGAACAACTTCAACTACGTTCTCGAGACCCCCGATAGGCGGCGGAAGACCCAGCTGTGCCACATCAATCTACTCAAGCCCTATCAAGGGTTCCTCCCACTGTGTTAACCAATTTCACCTCATTTACAGGTCCATATAGCCACAGTGAGACCTTCCCTGCTTCTCCTTCCGAAGCACTGACACTGAGACAGCGCTTTCTAATTCGGAAATCCTTACTGACCTTCACAATCATTTTCAGGACGATAATAGTGCTTCACTCATCAAACTCATCAGAGAACATCAGGAGTTGTTTCGAGATGATCCCCAGAGTGTACTGTGACTCGGCACGACATCCAACTGCTACCTGACACCCAGCCGATTCGCCAACCGTTCTACCGAATCAGCCCTAGCAAACGGAAGTCATGCGTGCTGAGGTACAGTATCTCTTGGACCATGGACTGGCTACCCCCTGTGAGTCCCCCTGGGCCTCACCATGCATCCTGGTACCCAAACACACGGCAAAATCCTCTTTGCACGGATTATAGGAAGTTGAACCGGGTCACAGTGAAGGACGCCTACCCATACCCAGGATAGACGACATACTTGATGCCATTGGTAATGCCCGCTACCTGTCTCAGGTAGACTTACTCAAGGGCTACTACCAGGTGAGTTTAACGGAGCGAGCTAAGTACTGTCTGCCTTTATAACCCCGTCGGGGCTTTCAGGTACAATCGCCTTCCCTTTGGACTCTGCAATGCCCCGGCCACCTTTCAGAGAGCTGTCAACCGCGTCATCCAGGGCTTGGACAACACTACGCCTATTTGGATGACATCGTGTAGCATCCAACACCTGGAGCGAACACCTGCTCCAGCTACAACGATTGTTCTACAAGCTCCTGAAAGCCGGCCTCACCATCAATCTGGGCAAGTCCACCTTCGCGAAAGGAAAGTGCGGTACCTGGGTCATGTTATAGGGAGTGGCAGCCTGGCTCCGTTAAATATCCACATTCAAGCAATCCAACAGTATCCACAGCCTACTACCAGGAAGCAGCTCCTGCGCTTCCTTGGTCTTGCTTCCTATTACCGTAGGTTTGTGAAGAATTTTAGCACTGTTGCAACCCCCTTAATCACCCTAACCAGTCCCAAGCAACGGTATAATTGGACCAGGAGCAAACCGTTGCCTTCGAACAACTCAAATCCTCCTCTGTTCTAATCCATTCTCGCCTCACCAATATCAAGAAGCCTTTCATCCTCCATGTCGACGCCAGTGGTACCGGCATCGGAAGTGTCTTAATGCAGCACGAGGCGAGGAGGTTCTACCTGTCAGCTACTACAGTTGCAAGTTGAAGCCTCATCAGAAAAACTACAGTACTATAGAGAAGGAACTCCTCTCCATCGTCCTGAGCTTACAACACTTTGCACCATATCTGCACGGTGCTAGGTCCACTACCATCTATTCGGACCACAACCCTCTGAGATTCCTACATCAAGCCCAATTAATAACCAACGTCTGCTGCGATGGGCTTTATATCTTCAAGGCTTCAATTTAAAGATCTGCTACATCAAGGGGCCTGATAACATCATCGCTGACGCCCTCTCCAGAGTGCATGAGGTAGAGGCAGCTCCACCTAAACACTCTACCTCCCATGAACGTGACTCTACCAGAACCGCAGGCTTCGGGGAGAGTTGTGACGATAATCTCTTCTCAGAGATTTAGCCTGCTATATCTTTCCATCATCTCGTTCTCAACAATATGCAAGATACGTTTTATAGTGGCTTAACGTATATATCAAGACAGCCACACGCACCTGCAACTCCCTCCTTCCCCCCACTTCTGCACACCTGGTCGACCTGCCAACTGCTGCTCCCAGCCAAACTATCGACTTGTGGCCGTCCTGCGTTCTCATTGGCCGCTTACCAACACACCACTCCCGCTCCACGCCAATCACATTCCTCGCCAGTCAATGTTGGAGTCCCTAGCAGCCCTACCAGCCAGAATATATCTTGTGCTCTTGCTGTGAACACCTAGGTTGACTCACCTCGTGTGATCAAATAGAGGTTTATAGCTAGCGCATATATTCCCAGCACTAATATTATTTTACTTGTTATTTCATGTCACTTCTCCTCCCTTTAACGTAATTCAGTTTTATGTTCAGTTATTTTTCCACTTGTCGTTCTGCTCCATTAAGCCAAGATTTTGCCTTTATTTCAATTTGTTTCTTAGTGTTATTAAAGAGCATTGTTTATTATTGTGTTTTATGTCTCTTCCCTTACCTTACCACAGATTATCCAACACACAGTCATTCTTTTTTTTTTTTTTTTTTTTTTTTTTTTTACTTTTCTTTTTTATATGTGGCCTGGCCTTAACATCTGCCAGTGGAAGACTGCCGACCACCATACTCCACTACTTTACCGTCACATAGTATTTAATTTAAGATGGAGAAACTTAGAACTAAACTAAAAGGAGCACACATGAAGTGATTCCCATGTTCAGTAAACACTTACTGAGTTGTAAACTGAATGCCTGAGCCACCCAATACAGGGCTGATGCTAGTAGTTGTTGGGAAGAAAGCTTACTCTCTATTTATGGATTGATGTTTAATTAATAGGTTAATTTAAATTAATCGAAGGACCACCCTAATTTTACTGAAAGGGAAACAGATAAAGAAATCATAGATAAGGACTGAAATACCAGTGCCTATGGATAATGGAACTATTAAGTTATTCTTTAAACATTAATGGACTGCATATTAAATTAATGTTCGAAAATAAACTTTCCGTCCTTCACAAAAGGGGGGGGTTAATAACAGAAGTAAAATACTCCCAGTACGCTTCATCGAGGCTGGTTCTTCCTCGAATAGAATTAGTAATTCTTACTAAGTTATATACAAATAAACATTAAATAAATTGGTTAGTAACAAGAATATTATATGATGGTTAAACAAGAAATCATTCTCATTTAAATTTCATGAGGCTATCAAATTGTACTAGATGTCTCAAATCATATAAACGAAATATTCCTGACTGGTTATTAATTATCAACGTCACTTAATGAAAGAAAAATAACAAGAAAATGAATTCAGCTGCTTAGCTGTGATAGTGAACGGAGAGGTAGAGGTGTGATGGCGTCGTCTGGTACTTGCTGCAGCATGTGTGCCCAAGCGTGGCGTGGGAATATCCTGTGTCATCACTATTCAATAGAAGGAATAGAATTAATTCCTTGTGGACGTATTTGTTGTTTGGGGAGGTCGTGCGGCGTAACGATGGACAGTGCACAATAAAAATTATACAGAGATCTCATAACATAAATAATACTAGAGCACTTAACCTGCTGGTTGTCCACCGAAGCAATCCTTAGATTGCTACTGGAGCAATTGCACGCTCCTAGGCCGATTAACTGCAAGGGCCTATCGTAGAATTGATGGAAATTCGACTCTCCCTGGATGTACTTTGATGGCGTCGCTAGTCAGCTCCGAATCCAAGTCTGGCGTCTCCGCGCCTCCCTCTCCCTCAACCCTCCTCACGCATTCGCAATAGAATTTAGTAACGGACAGTAGATTCTTTTCGCGTAATAACTTTATGTAATGCATTAAGGAGAACAGGGTTGCAATTGCAGGGAATTACATAATATCTATATTCTCGTTAAATGGTGTTAATCGAGAAATGGAGAGAATTTCTATTTCCTCCATAGCGTTCGTATGTAACAGATAAAACTGTTATTTAGTGATAATCTTTATTAATAACTCTCGGTTGTCGGATCATTAGGAGTTATGTTATCCGTAGTTAACTATTGTACGGAATACTGATAAAATTAGAGAACCATATTCAATTCTCTAACATATTGGTAATAAATATGTTTAGATAGACATTATCTGACGCAATCCTGCCTCTCGATGTCGTGAGAATTTCAGCAATAAATACACAGATAAAGAAATATTAATTTATGTTAGCACTACAGTTAGTAGGGTTAATAGTTACTGTACTTAGCATACAATAGTAATGTATCAGTGTTGGAAATTTCCAACAGTAGTAGTATTTTATTTAACGAAAGAAAAACTTAAAACTAAACAGAAATGAGCACACACGAAGTGATTCCCACGTTCAGTAAACACTTACTGAGTTGTAAACTGAATGTCTAAGACACCCAATACATGGTTGATGATAGTAGTATTTTATTTTACGATGGAAAAACTTTACCCTAAACTAAAAAAATGAGCTCACATGAAGTGATTTTCACGTTCAGTAAACACTTACTGAGTTGTAAACTGAACGCCTGAGCCACCCAATACAAGGTTTATGACAGTAGTATTTTATTTTACGATTGAAAAACTTTAAACTAAAATGAACTCACATGAAGAAATGTAGGTAGCGAACATGTCTCCTCAGCTCTTTTATCTTCCGCAAAGCCTTTCCTCCTATCTCAACCCTCGGTCATGTTCTCGTGTTTCGCTTTTTGTTAAAACTAAATCTTCAACAAGATCCTGTAGATCTGAGGCAAAGTGATATTGACACTGCTTATTTTAGAAACTTCTTGTGGTCGATCTTGAACCTATTGTCGGTGTGCCGACTTATATTGAATTTTGTAACTAGCTCATCATGATTGTAACTTCCTTAGCTAAATGAATTATGGGGTTCAGTCCCTGAGCCCATTATGTGCCTCTGTAACCCTTTCCAATACCGCTTGCAAGATGGGTATAGGGTGCATAATAAATGAACTAAACTAACTAAACTGTCATACAGTGCTAATGGCATAAGGTCAGCCTGTCGAAACTGTAGATCCTAGGTCCTACCAAATTGAAGCCGGGTATTTCACTAATGACTCAACTCGAGAGAGAAGCAGTCTATCCCATAACATATTAGAGTCTTCAGTCCACTGTTGCTGTTGCTGTTTGACTTACTGAGTTACTGAGGGATGGTTTTAAAATATAATAATAATAATAATAATAATAATATAATAATAAATAATAATAATAATAATAATAATAATAATAATAACAATAATAATATCAAGACTAAGATTCGTGAGGTATATGTTGTGATCACACAGTTAATATAAAATATCAGAGTTGCAGGTAGTGATCACGTCTCCCCAAACTCTTCTGTCTTCCAGAGTGGTATGTCCTCTGGTGAGCACGTGTGGAATGGGATAGCATCTGTGTGTTTGTGAACTCGGTCACTACTCTACATATGAACATACAGCCCGTCCTCCAAAAATGGGGTGGTAAATGTAAGAAGACAAATAAGTGCAATTATGTACTATTCATAGCAGTTAGGAATTGTACTGTCAAATATATTGTGAATATTTGAGTTTACCTGAAAAACTGAATAGAAAACCACAACCTCACCTAACCGTCTTAGTTTTAGAAGATAATAATTTTATTGCTTCTTAATTACAATTAGTACTTAACTTATAGCTATATTGATATTAGAGTTTTATAAAACTAATAAAACAAAACTAAAATATATCAATACATTGTAAAGTAACTCAGGATATTTTAAAGTTTTGTATAAAATCTATATTATTTAATAAACCTGAAAAAGAAATTCCTAATATCTAAAACTTGTGTATTGCAGCTTTAAATTGAAAACTTCATCCTAAAATTCTGAGTGTCTTAACAGAAAACGAGGAGAATTAAATCGGGGGAGGGGGTTGGGTAAATGTAGCAGCCCCATAAGTGCAATTATGCAATGTTTATGACAGTAAGAAGGTGTACTTATTACACTTAGTATCATAGCGTACTGTCAATTCGGAGGATGGGTTGCAACATAAATAATAATACTACTAAGGACTTTGCATAGAACATGTGGTCTGGGAAGGGTGAAGTGATGCTTGATAGTTTGGGCTTGGAATGGGAGTGGGGGTGAGGCTAAGGTCATCCCAATACCTCATCCATCTCACTACACCTCAAACCACCACCCCAGATGTGTGTAATTGCTAAGCTCCTGGGATTGATGATAAATAATAATAAAAGAATAAAAATTATATTTTTATTTGTTTATTTATTATTCTGTATAGCGAGAAATGCGTGTAAGCTGATAACTTGCGGGTGTCAAGTGTGAGGGGAGGGAGCGGTCGGCTAAGGTGTGCGGTGTCGCCTCATTCAGCCTCAGTTATGTGACAACCTTTACAGAGGTGAGCCGGCTCGGAAGGCTCGCTCCCCGCCAAAAAATGTTTCCCCCCTTTCAGTAAACGCTATCCTACTGACTTTGACTGAGTTTACTAAGTGATGTGCCGTGTGGTGACACTTCTCAGGTCTATATGTCGGTATGTGGTCCTGGTCCATACCACTCTAGAAGGTAAGGGAGGGGAGGGAGAAGGGTGCCACACCCACCCACCATGTTTACAAAAACAGTACGGCTAAATTCTCACCCTCATTTGTACACACCGCTCCTAGTACAGTTCACGACTCCTATGTGCTCTGCTGGTATGTGGTGAGAGCCTCATGTCTATGTGGTCGTGTGATGCTGCTGAGTATGTACAGCTCTGGAAGCTACGTGTGGGACTGTGGACTGAGGAAGTGTGTGGAATTGTCAAGTGATTGATTGATGATGACTGTCACCTGCATGGGAGGGTGAGGCTGCGTCATATAACCTTACCTCCGTAATGCGAACACAGACCACTCAAGCGTCAGGGCACGACATGGAGGAGTTCAATCGCTCCTAGTACAGTTCTACATTGCATTATGTGGTCTGCCTGCTGCTATGTGCCGGTGTGAGCTGTGTCAGGAGTATGGTAGGCGGTATTTCTGTCACTTCCAGCAGTGTGGTGGTGGTGGTGGTATGTGGTATGGCCTGCTATGTGGATGGAAGGGGGGGGGGCAGGACTGACTATGGTAGAGGCCGATGATGACATTCGCAACAGTCGAAGAGGTGACCCATGTGGTCATGTGGTGTCATTCCTCAGAGCTATGTGGTAGGCATGACCCGCATATCCTTAGCGCTCTGGAAGCAGGGGAGGGGGAGGGGGATGCTGAACACCCCTCGAGTCTGTCATGAAAACTAATCACCCACGGAGACCCACACCAGAGGCTGAGAATTGGAATATATATATATATATATATATATATATATATATATATATATATATATATATATATATATATATATATATATATATATAAATACATATATATATATATATATATATATATATATATATATATATATATATATATATATATATATATATATATATATATGTCGTACCTAGTAGCCAGAACGCACTTCTCAGCCTACTATGCAAGGCCCGATTTGCCTAATAAGCCAAGTTTTCCTGAATTAATATATTTTCTTTAATTTTTTTCTTATGAAATGATAAATCTACCTTTTCATTATGTATGATGCCAATTTTTTTTATTGAAGTTAAAATTAACGTAGATATATGACCGAACCTAACCAACCCTACCTAACCTAACCTAACCTCTCTTTATAGGTTAGGTTAGGTTAGATAGCAGAAAAAGTTAGGTTAGGTTAGGTTAGGTAGGTTAGGTAGTCGAAAAACAATTAATTCATGAATATATTTATATATATATATATAAATATATTCAGTTATATATATATATATATATATATATATATATATATATATGTATATATATATATATATAGAACTATATATATTATATATATATATATAACTGAAAACTCACACCCCGAAGTGACTCGAACCCATACTGCCAGGAGCAACGCAACTGGTATGTACAGGGACGCCTTAATCCGCTTGACCATCACGACCGGACATAAGAAGTGATAGCCGGAGCTATATGAACCACTTCCCCGCCGGCACTCGGATGGTTATCTTGGGCATAGCATTTTATCAAATCACCTCATTTTTTGGGGCAACACGTGAGGAACACAAATGCAAACAAGCCTGAATGGTCCCCAGGACTAGATACAACTGAAAACTCACACCCCAGAAGTGTCTCGAACCCATACTGCCAGGAGCAACGCAACTGGTATGTACAGGGACGCCTTAATCTGCTTGACAATCACGACCGGACATAAGGAAGTGATAGCCGGAGCTATATGAACCACTTCCCCGCTGGCACTCGGATGGTAATCTTGGGCATAGCATTTTATCAAATCACCTCATTTTTTGGGGCAACACGTGAGGAACACAAATGCAAACAAGCCTGAATGGTCCCCAGGACTCAGTTGTATCTAGTCCTGGGGACCATTCAGGCTTGTTTGCATATATATATATATATATATATATATATATATATATATATATATATATATATATATATATATATATATATATATATATATATATATATATATATATATATTTATTCACTACATAAAACAGACACCAGAATGAGAGACCCACACTATCATTCAAAGCTTTCACCTGCTCCCTTCCCTTCCTTCTCCCTTTAACCACCCATTTAAAAACATAATCTCGTAGGCTGGTCCTTCTACGGGATGGAGACCCTCCCTCTAGGCCCTCTACATACCCTTCTCAATCCTACATACAATTATTATTATTATTAACTATATATATATATATATATATATATATATATATATTATATATATATATATATATATATATATATATCAGTTCGGATAAGGAGTTCGGAAGTCTTCTTGGTTTTGTAGAATATTATCAGGTTTATGTTTTGGTTAGGAGTATTGCTTTTTACTCCTTTGCGGATTATTTCTTTCATTATTCTTTCCTCTTTTATATGTTCACTGTGCATGGTTGATTTGTAATATAATTTTATTGGAGGTATTGTGGTTTCTGTTCTAGGTTCTGGATTATACCAACGGTCCAAGTGTCTTCTTATAGCAGCGTTTATTTCCGCGTTGCCATATCCGTTGTTCACCAATACCTGAGTTACTCTTTCAAATTCTCTACTCACGTTGCTCCATTCAGAGCAGTGGGTAAGCGCTCGACGAATATAAGCATTGAGAACACTGGCTTTGTATCTTTGGGGGCACTCACTTCTACCGTTCAGGCATAATCCTATATTGGTGGGCTTGGTATATACCTTGGTGCTTAAAGAGGTTCCTGTTTTGTTATTAGTACATCCAAGAATGGCAGACTGTTATTTTCACTATTTTCATGTGTAAATCGGAGTACTGACTCTATCTCTAGATGTCTTTTTAGGTCATTTAGTTTATCTGAGTCTTTTACTATTACGAATATGTCATCTACATAACGGCAATATACAGTTGGTTTTTGTCCCTATTGAGTACATTGAAAGAGTGAGAGTGATAGAGACATATACCTGCCTGTTACCAGATTTAATGAGTGTGCTCTTTGCCACTTCTACCACAATCCCACAATACCACTGACGTGTTACTGGACACGGGAAACACCAGATGGCGACCTTTCAGTTAGCAGTAGAGCCCTTGTCGGGGCGAGCACACGGTTGGAAGAGAGTAGATCGTGTTCCCACTCGTCTTCTGGCAATGAGGCCGGCTGGAGATTGACTGGGAGACTCTCCTGGCGAACAGTGGCGCCCTGAGGATTGAGTGAAGACCCGCAGGGCTACAGTAAGTGACAATTATCGCTAATACTACTTGGTGGTGACTGTAGAGAGAGAGAGGGAGACACCCCGATATTGGCGACCTTGCCAGGATACATAGTACGGTTACTTACGCGAATCCCTGACATTGGCGACCTCGCCAGGGTTACAATCAAGATAACCGGTGCGATTGTGGTACTTGACAGTGGTGTTAGGTACATGTAACAGGTAATCACTCATCGCACAAGATGGAGGATGAGAAGGTAGCAAGGTTCATTGACAGCAGGGATGAGCAGGTGCTGGAGGATTGCACCAGAGCGCAACTTCAGTTGATAGCTGACCACTTTGGATTCCAGCTGAGATCCTCCAAAGTAGGAGAGTGGAGGCTTGAGATTGTGGCACAGCTCAGGGCCCGTGATGAGGCTTTGAGGGAGGAACGGCCACAGACACCTGCCAGTGTGGGAGAGAATTTGAGCATTGGTGGAAGCAGTAGGAGATCCAGCGGCAACAGGCGCTGCGTTAAACTGGAAATGATGAAGCTGCAACTGGAAGCACAGCTGAGGAGAGAAGAAGCGCAGCTGAAGCGTGAAGAGCGAGAAGCACAGCTGAAGCGGGAAGAACGAGAAGCGCAGCTGAAACGTGGATGATGAACTGGATGATGTGATGCTGGTAGGAGAGGGTGAGGGATGTGAGGGATGTGAGGGGTGTTGGGGTGGGGGTGAGTGAAGAGGCTATAAAAAAAAGATGCAGAGGCGTGCGCACACACACACATACACACACATGATAGAGAGGAAAACAGCAGTAGTCATAGTAGGTATCAAGGGGCAAATAGGTGCCACTCCAAGGGTGAGAAGAGATTTGGACAAAGCCACAGTCAAAGAGATCCTTGAAGGAGTACACATGGAGGGGAAGAATTGAATATAGAAAGGTTTTCAGGCTTGGCCGGTACAACAAGGACAAAGATCGATTGATAAAAGTGGTTTTCAAAAGTGAGAACACAAAAGAGAAAATTTTAGCAAAGAAGAGCAGCCTACTCAATGTGCAGAAGTTCAAAAAAGTATTCCTGCAGAGGGATATGACCAGGGAAGAGAGAGAGAGGGCAGCAGCAGCAAGGAAGGAGAGCAAGGAGAGGGAAAGGAATCAGGGAATCACAACCCAGAACCCTACGATCCCATAAGGGAGTGGGGAACCCTCCACAGGCAATTCAACAGCCACAGTTGGAGGAGGATCACACCCATCTCCCAACCAATAGAAGCCCTACCTGACCCAGCCCCTACACTCCTCCACCACCCTAAGCCCCTCCCTTCTCCCCCACCCCTCTATCCCCTCCCTCCTCCCTCAACCCCATAAGCCTTCCCTTCTTCCCCCCCAAGCCCTCTTCCCTCCCCCTTTCCCCCAAGCTCTCCTTTCTCCCCAAACCCCCCTCTTCTCCCCATCCACCAAAGCCCTCCCTTCTCCCCCACCCCTCCAAGCCCTCACTTCGCCCCTACCCTACCCAGACTAGATCCTCCTAGCCCCCCCCCCCACAACCCAGGTCACTCTCACTCTCAGCTTCCCTCACGACCCAGGACCCCCTTCCTCCTCCCAATCCCAGACCCTCCATGTTTACCTACTCCAGTGGAATCAACAGAAACTGTGGATGGAAAGAAAAAGGTCAGCTTAAAGGTGATGTAGATGAACATAGATTTGATTACAAGCAAGGCGAGTGAATTTAGGGAAAGAGAACAAGAAGTAAACCCAGATGTAATTGGAATCACAGAAACAAAACTCTCAGGAATCATAACAAATGCGGTGTTCCCCCAGGATTACACTATAATTAGGAAAGAGAGGGAAGGGGAGGAGGCGGAGTGGCCCTATTTATGAGAAAGGAATGGCGTTCCAAGGAGATGGTTATCCCAGGCTGTGAAGGGTTTAGAGACTACATTACCTGCCTGAAACGTTGCACGTACTAGTGGCTTTACAAGAATGTAATTACTATGCTATGTATCCTCACAATCCCAATGTATCTTCTTGTATATATATAAATAAATAAACATAGCAGGCACCATGATGATGGGAGGACCTAGAGTAGTAGTAGCGGTGATATATAACCCTCCACCAAATGACAGAAGACCCAGGCAAGAGTACGATAGAGACAACATGGCAGTTAATAACATAATTGACAGAGCAGCCTCTGCTGCCTGTAGAAATCGATCCCATCTGCTCATCACAGGAGACTTCAATCACAGAAGGATAGACTGGGAGAACAAGGAACCGCACGGGAGAAGAGGATACATGGAGACCCAAACTAGTGGAGGTGGCGACAAGAAACTTTCTAAGCCAACATATCAGGGAACCCACTAGGATAAGGGGAAACTATGAACCAGCGAGACTCGACCTAGTCTTCACCCTGAGTGACTCCGACATAAGGAAAATTAACTTCGAGGCCTCAGTAGGAATGAGCAATCACAGTGTACTGACGTTTGAGTATCTGGCCGAAGAAGGGCTAAAGTACTTGAGAAAGGGAACTGAAAGCAAAACGCTAGCATTCCGTAAGGGAAATTACGAGGAGATAAGAAAATTCCTAACGGATGTAACGTGGGAAGCAGAGCTAAGGGGAAAGACGGCAGAGGACATGATGGAATACATCACGCAGAAGTGCAAGGAGGCAGCAGAAAAGTTTATCCCAGCCCAAAAGTCATACATATGTGGTGTACAAGATTCTGAATGATTCCTTACACAGGTTCCTGAACGCTGTTCTGATGTTAGCCAGCCTCGCATATGCCGCAGACGTTATTCTTTTTATGTGGGCTTCAGGAGACAGGTTTGGTGTGATATCAACTCCTAGATCTTTCTCTCTGTTCGTTTCATTAAGTATTTCACCTCCTATTCTGTATCCTGTGTCTGGCCTCCTATTTCCACTGCCTAGTTTCATTACTTTGCATTTACTCGGGTTGAATTTCAACAGCCATTTGTTGGACCATTCACTCAGTCTGTCTAGGTCATCCTGTAGCCTCCTACTATCGTCCTCCGTTTCAATCCTCCTCATAATTTTTGCATCATCGGCAAACATTGAGAGAAACGATTCTATACCCTCTGGGAGATCATTTACATATATCAGAAACAGTATAGGTCCAAGGACTGACCCCTGCGGGACTCCACTCGTAACGTCTCGCTAATCTGCGACCTCACCCCTCACACTGACTCGTTGTCTCCTGTTGCTTAGGTACTCCTGTATCCAACGGAGTACCTTCCCTTTCACTCCAGCCTGCATCGCCAGCTTTTTCACTAGCCTCTTGTGTGGCACTGTATCAAAGGCTTTCTGACAATCCAAAAATATGCAGTCTGCCCACCCTTCTCTCTCTTGCCTTATTTTTGTTGCCTGGTCGTAGAATTCAAGTAACCCTGTGAGGCAGGACCTGCCATCCCTGAATCCATGTTGATGCTGTGTTACAAAGTTCTTTCGCTCCAGGTGCTCCACTAGCTTTCTTCGCACAATCTTCTCCATCAGCTTGCATGGTATGCAGGTTAGGGACACTGGCCTGTAGTTCAGTGCCTCCTGTCTATCCCCTTTCTTGTATATCGGGACTACGTTAGCTGTTTTCCAAATTTCTGGCAGTTCCCCTGTTGCCAGTGATTTGTTGTACACTATGGAGAGTGGGAGGCACAGTTCTTCTGCTCCTTCCTTTAGTATCCAAGGGGAGATTCCATCTGGGCCTATAGCCTTTGTCACATCCAACTCTAGTAAACACTTCCTTACTTCCCCGCTGGTAATCTCAAACTCTTCCAGTGGTTCCTGGTTAGCTATTCCCTCTCATATCTCTGGGATTTCTCCTTGCTCTAAGGTGAAGACCTCTTGGAATTTCTTATTCAACTCCTCACACACTTCCTTGTCGTTTGTAGTGAATCCTTCTGCCCCTTCCTTAATTTCATAACCTGTTCCTTTACTGTTGTTTTTTTCCTGATGTGGCTATGCAGCAATTTAGGCTGAGTCTTTGCCTTGCTTGCGATGTCATTTTCGTATTGTCTTTCTGCCTCTCTTCTCATCCTGACATATTCGTTCCTGGCATTCTGGTATCTTTCTCTGCTCTCCAGTGTCCTGTTATTCCTATCGTTTCTCCATGCCCTTTTACTTTGCTGCTTAGCTAGCCTACATCTCTGATTAAACCATGGGTTTCTCATCTTCATTTCACTGTTTTCCTTTTGGGCTGGGACAAACTTGTTTGCTGCGTCCTTACATTTTTTCGTGATGTAGTCCATTATATCTTGGCCGTCTTTTCCCTGAGCTCTGTTTCCCATGCTATAANACCCTTACTCACCGTCGTTCTACAGGTCTTCCCTCGATCCTCTAGGCGCCACTGCATGCCCAGGAGAGTACCCCCAGTCGATCTCCCAACCGGCCTCAAGGTCGTAGAGTGAGTGGAGACACAGATTGTTCCCTCAGTCTGTGTGCCCGCCCCGGCAAAGAACATCACACAGCCTTCAAGGTCGCCAACTGGTGTTTTTAGGTGTCCAGTAACACCACAGTGGTGTTGTGTAATTGTGATAATTGTGGTAAGAGCAATTTCGCTAGTTTGGTCTCAGGCAAGTAATTATTTCTGTCACTCTTTTATTTCCTTTTGGCAGTCACAAGATAATGGAGGGGATGATATAACACCACGAGTTTGGTATTTTACTTAAAAACAACGAGAAACATATATGCATCAATAAACATCAGGAACATGTATAACAGCTGCTCACTCCGCAGCAAATAATTGGAACACCGGATGGTAACACACGGCAACCCCTCGCGTCACTGTCAAGTCAGCTGATCCCGGGCCCTAGCACCCGTGAGAAAGAATAGTACTTGTTTTCTCTCTGGCGCTCCCCGTTTTTTAACTCTTCGCGAACCACTATATCTACTATTCACATGACATATTATGATTCCACTAGGTCGCGATACACCACTTCACTGGTCTCACCATTAATATCTTATTCTCACTGCACTCTAAGTGATTTTCCACCGTACCAAAGATACACTATTCTTAATAATATTTACTGTGAATGGCACTTGCTCACTGTACTGTTCTTTAAATCTATAATTCCTCATAAAAGATATATCACTGGCATCACTTCACATATATGAGATTATTCAGTACACCGGCATTTCATGATAAATCATTAATCAATACACAGGCATATATATATAGATATATATATATATATCAATAATATATATATATATATATATAAATCATGGAGATCAATACACAGGCATTTATATAAAGTCTGGGCTCATAGCCTAACACCAATATCTGGTTTACTACTAATATATAATAATAATCACAGGAAATGAATTATAGTCACAGTAAATTCCTTAATGAATCCTGGTGCTTGCACACACCCACACATAGATATATATGTAAACGATACTGTGAGTACTCTGGGTAGCCTCACCACACACTGTGCTCTCTGTGACTTAGATTCAGTTGAGACTTGCTCACGACATATAAAATTCTGACAAATATCTATAGCTAACTAAAGGGGAAATGGGAGGGTAACTGTAAACACCTACTTCACCTATCCTAGGATGACAGTTGGGTTGTAGCTCCTGGTCCAGGCTCTCGCCTTGTACACCCTCCAGAAACACAAGCCAACGTCCTAGGATGTTCGCGTCTCGCCGCTTCAGTACACTGCAGGTCCGTGCTCCTCCTCCAGTACGTTGCAGGGTTGGAGTCGGTCTCCTGGCCGTCAACTTTCCTCCCAACTACGGCAGCCAGCCTACGTCTCGGCGGTCGTCGTACGTTTCCCAATTAGTTCCTTGTCACTGTACTCCCAGAGGAACTGCCTCTCACCACTACGATGTCACTGTGAAGTTATCAGACGTCCCAGACGATACTGCTTAAGCTCCACACGCACAGCACCCGACTTCAGAGCACTTGAAGCTCACTACACTGTCAATTCCCTCGTCGTCTAGGTATTTGGGAAGACTTCTCGACGTGCTTGCATCCAATTGGTAACTCGTAGGGTTCCACGTAGGTAGGGTTACTGTCAAACTTGACAGGATCGTCGATCACACGTTCAACCTAGTTGACAAGGGCGGTCAACTAGGTTCGCTCACGGTAGAATGGTCCAGCCACTAAACTGTCTCCTATTCTGGTGAACCGTCAAGGACGTTGCACACGTCAATGCCCGGCCCACTTCTTGCAACGCACCTGTCCCAGAGCACTTGCTGCTCAATATTCCGTCGATTCCTTATCTGATCCACACCTGGGTTGAAGGAAGACCTCACAGAGTGCGTGCTGACAACAGGAGACGCTTATATCCACCGGAGCTCGGTAAATCCGTCACTCTGACAGGATGACCGGTCGCACGTCCTGTCTCTCGGACGCGTCGTGAAAGACTGATGGCACCAACCTGTCGCTGCTGCTGGACCCCCTTGCCTATGTGACGTCACATTTTCCAAAGTAGGTTTTCATTGGCTCCCAGTGCCACGTCGCTGACAGTGACCAATCTGGCGACACTGACGTCACACAGTTTTGGCGGGAGACCAGAGCAGCCAGCGCCATATTGGCTTCCTAAAGGGCCTATCCCACAGGCCAAAATACTATACTTTCACGAATTTCTCGGCTCAGCGAGAATACTATTCTCTCCACATATGTTAAACTGATGCCTGCAACGTAGAGAACGCTCGGGAATAGTGGACATGACTCTTACAGCAGGCGTGGGAGAATTAGAAGGGGGGGGGAATACCGTCACAATATATATATATTATTAAATTTGACTGAAAAACTAAGATTAATAATTCTAACACGAATTTTCTCAATATTTCTTATGTTTATTTTCACTGTCGATGGTAATTGAAAAATCAATTCTCCAAAATTCGTTTTTATTTCTAGTCTGACGCGACACTTGAACACGTTTCGTAATAACTTATTACATTTTCAAAGACTTTAGTTTACACACACACAACTATAACCTGCAAACACTAAACAGAATTCTACTATGCTATGATTTAAACAGCTTTCATCTTATATACCAGCATTTTGGGTGAGGTGATATGTTACAACAGTTGTGGATGAAGTGAACAAAACTTTCAACACAAGACTGAACATGAAACAATGGGTATAAATTGGGTAAATTAAAGGGAAGAATAGAAGTAACTGCATAGGGCCTATTGCCCCATATTTCATTTTCAATATTTTCCCATATTGACAAAACACGAAACTATGGGTATTAATTGGCTACAAGAACATAAGAACGGAATAACTGCAGAGGGCCTATTGGCCCATACTTTCTCTTGATGCTTCTATAAATGAATGGAAATGAATGGATGTCGAGGGCACTTGGTGTCAATTGCAGGCTGGAAAGATATTGCAAATCTAATGCAATATCTATATAGACAACTGGGAACACTTCTATGGAAGAAATGAAATGTATGCTCGGGATGGGGTGCATCTATCGAGAGCTGGGGTTGTTGCTGTTGCAAATTCGTTGGAAGAAGTGGTTAGAGGTGTTTGTTTGGGTTTAAACTGTTAGTAGATAGAGGTATGGGAATTGATTTGGAGGAAGGATGTAATAAAAGTATGTGTTTGCGGGAGAAAGGAATTGGCAAAATGATCAGGGAAAGAGAAGGGCCTCAAAATAACAATTCACTTAGGGTATATTACACAAACAGTAGAAGTCTAAGAAATAAAATAACGAATTAAATGCTCTTGTCTGCACAGAAAAAATAGATATTATTGCACTTACCGAAACGTGGATGAATGTTGATAATAGAGAACTATTAGCCGAATATCAAATAAATGGATTTAAACTATTTCACACAGATAGATATATTAGACGAGGTGGTGGAGTAGCCATATACGTTAGGGACAATTTGAAATGTAGTCTCAAAGAGGGAATCAAAACTGAGCCACACACAGAAACTATTTGGATAGAATTAAACGAAAAGCAAATAATATTTTAATTGGAGTTATATATAGGCCACCAAATTTAGACAGAATGGAAGCAAAGCATCTATGGGATGAAATATCTAGGGCATCTAGATCTAACAGTATTTATGTCATGGGTGACTTTAATTTGAGTGGAATAAACTGGTTGAACAAAACAGGGAATAGTGAAGCAGAAGATTTTCTAGAATTAATTGACGATTGCTTTCTTACGCAACACATTAAGGAACCAACACGGGAAAATAATATTTTAGATTTAGTGTTAACTAACAGGGAAACACAAATTAATGACATCGAAATAGGGAGTGAGCTAGGGAACAGTGATCACAAAGAAATCAGATTTGGCATAGAATGGAATAGACCTGTAGGAGAAAATTCTGTTAAAGTGCCAGATTTTCGAAAAGCTGATTTTAATAGCCTAAGAAATTTTTTGGGTCAAATTGATTGGAAAGTCTTGGGTATGGGGTGGGGGCCGGTCTTGGAGCGAGACATGAACCCAGCGATGGGTGATGTAAATGGGGATTTCGATGTAGATTCAATTTATAACGTATTTAAGAATATTCTAAACAAAGCACAGGAACGTAGTATACCACACAAATTGAATAGATCGATTACTAATGACCCAAAGTGGATAACAAAGAATTTGAAGAATCTTATAGGTAAAAAGAGAGCTTGGTACAAGAGGATTAAAAATGGGGAGGTCACTTTAGAACAGGAATTCGTACAACTAGTTAGAAATGTTAAAAAAGAGATAAGGAAAGCAAAAAGAAACTATGAAGTTCGTATAGCAGGGCAAGCAAAGACAAATCCTAAAGGGTTTTTTCAGTTATATCGAACTAAGACTAGGGAAAGGATAGGTCCATTAAAAACTGAGACAGGTCAAATAACAGATAGTGATGAAGAGATGAGTAGTATTTTAATAAATATTTTGTATCTGTATTTACTAAAGAGGAACTTAACAATATGCCTTCAGCCCAACAAGTCTATGTGGGTGGGGACGAGGACAGGTTGACGAGTTTAGCAGTTACCAGGGAGGATGTTCTTAAACAAATAGTAAAACTCAAACCAAACAAATCCCCAGGGCCGGATGAAGTGTTTGCCAGAGTGCTGAAAGAATGCAAAGAGGAGCTTTGTGACCCACTGTCAATCATATTTAATAAATCAATAGAGTCAGGCACAGTGCCAGAGTTTTGGAAAGTTGCTAATGTGATACCAGTTTTAAGAAAGGAGATAGATCACTTGCGTCTAACTATCGACCAATTAGCTAACGTCTATTGTGGGAAAGTTACTCGAATCTATAATAGCAAATAAAATTCGTCTTCATCTTGAAAAACATAAATTAATAATTGAGTCGCAACATGGTTTTATAAATGGCCGTTCATGTTTAACAAATTTGTTATCTTTTTATTCTAGCATAGTTGAGGCAGTTGATAGTGGTAAGGATTGTGATGTTGTGTACCTTGACTTTAGCAAAGCTTTCGATACAGTGCCACATGAAAGACTGATTAAAAAGATAGAGGCTCATGGTATTGGGGGTGCTATATTAAGCTGGATTAGGGCATGGCTATACCAAAGGAAACAGAGAGTTAGTATAAATGGAGTCAAGTCAGAGTGGGAAATGTTGTAAGTGGAGTGCCTCAAGGCTCTGTCTTGGGACCTCTGTTGTTTATAATATATATAAATGATTTAGATTCAGGTTTGAGTAGCAACATTTGCAAATTTGCCGATGATACGAAAATCGGTAGGGAAATTAATTCGGAGGAGGACTCACTATCACTTCAAGTTGATCTAGATAGGGTTTGAAATGGTCAAAGGACTGGCAGATGCAGTTTAATGCTGATAAATGTAAAGTTCTGAGGCTAGGTAATGATGATAGAGTTACAAGATACGAGCTAGATGGTGTTGAGATTGCGAAGTCGGATTGCGAAAGGGATCTGGGAGTTATAATTAGTAAGAATTTAAAACAAAAGGATCAATGCATAAATGTTCGTAATAAGGCAAATAGGACACTCGGATTTATTAATCGCAGCGTAAGTAACAAGACACCTGGGTGGTTCTCAAGCTATATCTTGCTCTGGTTAGGCCCCATTTAGATTATGCAGTTCAGTTTTGGTCGCCATATTATAGAATGGATATAAATTCACTTGAACGTGTCCAGCGTAGGATGACTAAGTTAATTCCCAAATTAGAAATCTTTCATATGAAGAAAGATTAACAAAGCTTAATTTGCATTCACTGGAAAGGCGAAGAGTTAGGGGTGACATGATAGAGGTTTACAAGTGGATGAATGGACATAACAAAGGGGATATTAATAGGGTATTGAAAGTATCAACACAGGACAGAACGCGAAACAATGGGTATAAATTGGATAAGTTTAGATTTAGGAAAGACTTGGGTAAATACTGGTTCAGTAACAGGGTTGTTGATTTGTGGAACCAATTGCCGCGTAACATTGTGGAGGTGGGGTCCCTCGATTGTTTCAAGCATGGGTTGGACATGTATATGAGTGGGATTGGGTGGTATAAATAGGAGCTGCCTCGTATGGGCCAATAGGCCTTCTGCAGTTGCCTTTGTTCTTATGTTCTTATGTTCTATATTAGATAAATTGAATCTACATCGAAATCCCCCATTTACATCACCCATCGCTGGGTTCATGTCTCGCTCCAAGACCGGCCCCACACCCCATACCCAAGACTTTCCAATCAATTTGGACCCAAAAAATTTCTTAGGCTATTAAAATCAAGCGTTTCGGGGGGGGGGGAAAATTCTGGCACTTTAAACAGAATTTTCTCCTACAGGTCTAATTCCATTCTATGCCAAATCTGATTTCTTGTTGTGATCACTTTCCCTGCCTCACTCCCTATTTCGATGTCATTATATGTGTTTCCCTGTTAGTTACAACTAAATCTAAATATA
>WNGS01049118.1:17892-29327 GCA_020271785.1 Procambarus virginalis | reverse complement strand
GCAGGTTTTCAGGTTGGGCTGGTACAACAGGGACAGAAACCGACTTGTAAAGGTGGTGTTTGCAAACGAAAACACGAAGGAGGATATTCTAGAAAGGAAGAGTCGTCTCCAACATGTGGAGGGATACAAACAAGTATTCCTGCAGAGGGACAAGACGAAGGAGGAGAGAGCCAGGGCAGCAGAGGCAAGGAGGAAGCGCAGGGAGAGAGGAGCAAACCAGGAAATCACAGCCCCCAACACAGCAGTCCCAGAGACAAGAGAGGAACCCAGAACCAGCATCCCAGCAACACCAGAGGGGGGGGGGGCAACACCACCAACCCCCTCTGCATAGAAACCCTTCCTTCCCCTCACCCTACCTGCCCCCACCCAACCCTCGCTCCCCCCCACCCCATTCTGACCCCGACACCCCATCCCCATTCCCATCATGTCCCCCCTCCCACCTTTCCCCCCAGTCCCCCTTCCCCCTTCATCCCATACCCTCCCTATTCCTCCTCCCCCCCACCCCGTATCCTCCATGTCCCCCCTATCTCCTTAACCCACACCCTACCCGTTCCCCCTTCCCTTAAACCCCCACCCCCCACCCCAAAACCCTCTGCGACCCTGCAAACCACCTCACAGATCCTCTCACCCACGGAACAGCTTCCCACACCAGTAGAATACTCGCCAAGCAAGGGATATGTAAATGAACAGAAGAAAGTGAGCTTCAAGGCGATGTACACTAACATAGATGGGATTACAAATAAAACTAGTGAACTTGGAGAGTGGGCACTAGACGAAAACCCAGACATAATAGCACTCACAGAAACAAAGCTAACGAAAATCATAACAAATGCAGTGTTTCCACAGGGCTACTATGTAGTGAGGAAAGAGAGAGAAGGGAGAGGAGGAGGTGGTGTGGCTTTGCTACTAAGAGAAGGTTGGAGTTTCGAAGAGATGGTAATTCAGAACTGTGAAGGTTTCAGGGACTACATATCAGGCACCATTGCAACTGGAGGACAGAAAATTATAATAGTTGTCATATATAACCCCCACCGAATGACAGAAGACCCAGACAGGAATATGATAGAAACAACATGGCCACCATCAATATAATAGAGAGAGCAGCTTCTGTGGCTAGCAGGAACGGATCCAGACTTCTAATCATGGGAGACTTCAACCATGGGAAGATAGATTGGGGGAACAGAGACCCACACGGAGGCCCAGACACATGGAGAGCTAAGCTGCTGGATGTGGCAACAAGAAACTTTCTAAGTCAACACGTCAAGGGACCGACAAGAATGAGAGGAGGGGATGAACCAGCCTTGCTTGATCTGATATTTACCCTAAATGAGTCGGATATAAGGGAAGTTAAGTTGGAAGCCCCCTTGGGAATGAGTGATCATAGTGTATTGAGCTTTGAGTACCTGGTTGAGCTAGGAATTATCACCCCCAAAAAAGAACTGGGAACCAAAGGGCTGGCGTACAGAAAGGGAAACTATGAGGAGATGAATAAATTCCTATGGGATATACATTGGGACACAGAACTCGGAACCAAGTCCGTACAAGACATGATGGACTATGTCACCCAAAAATGTCAGGAGGCTGTAAGCAGGTTTGTCCCAGCCCAACAGGAAAAAACAGAGAAGCAAAGGAAGAATCCGTGGTTTAATAGGGAATGTATGAAAGCAAAGGAGCTGAACAAAAGGGCATGGAGGAACTTCCGTAATAACAGAACACCAGAAAGTAGAGAGAGATACCAGAGAACCAGGAACGAGTATGTCAGTGTGAGAAGAGCAGCTGAGAAAAGGTATGAAAATGATATAGCTAATAAAGCCAAGACTGAACCAAAGCTACTACACAGTCACATCAGGAGGAAGACAACAGTGAAGGAACAGGTGATTAAACTTAGGGTGGGCGAGGACAGGTACACAGAGAATGACAAAGAGGTGTGTGAAGAACTCAACAAAAGGTTCCAGGAGGTCTTTACAATAGAACAGGGAGATATCACGGCGCTGGGAGAGGTGGCAGCAAACCAGGTGACCTTGGATAGGTTCGAAATTACAAGAGATGAGGTCAAAAAGCACCTATTGGAGCTGGATGTGAGAAAAGCTGTTGGGCCGGATGGAATCTCGCCATGGGTATTGAAAGAGTGTGCAGGAGCACTTTGCTTACCACTCTCCATAGTGTATAGTAAGTCACTGGAAACGGGGGACCTACCAGAAATATGGAAGACTGCTAATGTAGTACCAATATACAAAAAGGGTGACAGACAAGAGGCACTGAACTACAGGCCAGTGTCCTTAACTTGTATACCATGCAAGGTGATGGAGAAGATTGTGAGAAAAAACCTAGTAACACATCTGGAGAGAAGAGACTTCGTGACAACCCATCAACATGGGTTCAGGGAGGGTAAATCTTGCCTTACAGGCTTGATAGAATTCTACGATCAGGTGACAAGAATTAAGCAAGAAAGAGAAGGGTGGGCGGACTGCATTTTTTTGGACTGTCGGAAAGCCTTTGACACAGTACCCCATAAAAGGTTGATGCATAAGCTGGAGAAACAGGCAGGAGTAACAGGTAGGGCGCTCCAGTGGATAAGGGAGTACCTAAGCAATAGGAAGCAGAGAGTTACAGTGAGGGGTGAGACCTCAGACTGGCGTGAAGTCACCAGTGGAGTCCCACAGGGCTCTGTACTTGGACCTATCCTGTTTCTGATATACGTAAATGATCTCCCAGAGGGTATAGACTCATTCCTCTCAATGTTTGCTGACGACGCCAAAATTATGAGAAGGATTAAGACAGAGGAGGACAGCTTGAGACTTCAAGAAGACCTGGACAAGCTGCAGGAATGGTCGAACAAATGGCTGTTAGAGTTTAACCCAAGCAAATGTAATGTAATGAAGATAGGGGTAGGAAGCAGGAGACCAGATACAAGGTATCATTTGGGAGATGAAATACTTCAAGAGTCAGAGAGAGAGAAAGACCTGGGGGTTGATATCACGCCAGACCTGTCCCCTGAAGCTCATATCAAGAGGATAACATCAGCAGCATATGCCAGGTTGGCTAACATAAGAACGGCCTTTAGAAACTTGTGTAAGGAATCTTTCAGAACATTATATACCACATATGTCAGACCAATCCTGGAGTATGCGGCTCCAGCATGGAGTCCCTATCTAGTCAAGCATAAGACTAAACTGGAAAAGGTTCAAAGGTTTGCCACCAGACTAGTACCCGAGCTGAGAGGTATGAGCTACGAGGAGCGACTGCAGGAATTAAACCTCACTTCGTTGGAAGACAGAAGAGTTAGGGGGGACATGATCACCACATTCAAGATTCTCAGGGGAATCGACAGGGTTGATAAAGACAGGCTGTTTAACACAAGGGGCACACGCACTAGGGGACACAGGTGGAAACTGAGTGCCCAAATGAGCCACAGAGATATTAGAAAGAACTTTTTTAGTGTCAGAGTGGTTGACAAATGGAATGCATTAGGAAGCGATGTGGTGGAGGCTGACTCCATACACAGTTTCAAGTGTAGATATGATAGAGCCCATTAGGCTCAGGAAACTGTACACCTGTTGATTGACGGTTGAGAGGCGGGACCAAAGAGCCAGAGCTCAACCCCCGCAAGCACAACTTGGTGAGTACAACTAGGTGAGTACACACACAGGGGCGAGAGGAGAAAACCAGGAAATCACAGCTCCCAACACATCACCCCCAGGTGCGAGGGGGAACCCACAACCAGCTACCCAGTAACACCAGCAGGGAGGGCAACCCCACCACCCTCCTCTGCATAGAAAACTCCCCTACCCCCAAACCCTCCCTGCTCCCACTCAAATACCAACCCAAATCTCCCTCCCCCCACACTCAATCCCCACCCTTCTGCCCCTCCCCTCCTCCTGCCGAGTCCCCCTCCCCCCTTTCCTTCCTGTCCTCCCTCTCCTTTCACCTCATACCCTCCCTGTCCCTCCCCCTTCTCTTGACCCCCCACCACTCATCCCAGTATCCTCTGCAACCCTGTTAACCACCTCACAAATCCTCACACCCATGGAACAGCTTCCCTCAACAGCAGAACACTCATGAAGGAGGAGATTTGAGAAGGGACAGAAGAAAGTGAGCCTCACGGCAATGTACACTAACATAGATGGAATTACAAATATAACAAATGAACTTGGAGAATGGGTACTAGAGGAAAACCCAGACATAATAGCTCTCACAGAAACAAAGCTAATAAAAACCATAACAAATGCAGTGTTCCCACAGGACTATTATTTTTTGAGGAAAGAGAGAGAGAAGGAAGAGGTGGTGGTGGTGTTGCCCTGCTGGTAAGAAAAGGCTGGGATTTTGAGGAGATTGTTGTTCAGGGATGTGAAGGTTTCAGTGACTACATAACAGGTACAATAACAACTGGAGGGCAAAAAATTATATTCGTAGTCATATATAATCCACCAGCAAATGACAGAAGACCCAGACAGGAATATGATAAAAACAACATGGCCACCATTAACATAATAGAGAGAGCAGCTTCTGTTGCTAGCAGGAATGGATCTGGACTACTAATCATGGGAGACTTCAACCATGGGAAGATAGATTGGGAAACAGAGACCCGCATGGAGGACCAGAAACATGGAGAGCTAAGCTGCTGGACGTGGCAACAAAAAACTTTCTAAGCCAGCACATCAAGGAACCAACAAGAATGAGAGGAGAAGATGAACCAGCAATGTATGATTTGATATTTACCCTAAATGAGTGGGATATAAGGGAAGTCAAGAAGGAAGCACCCTTCGGAATGAGTGACCACAGTGTATTGAACTTTGAGTACCTGGTAGAGCTAGGAATTATCTCCCCCAAAAAAGAACTAGGAAACAAAAGGCTGGCATACCGAAAGGGAAATTATGAGGAGATGAGAAGCTTCCTAAGGAAAATACCTTGGGACACAGAACTCAGAGCTAAGTCTGTTCAAGATATGATGGACTATGTCACCCAAAAGTGTCAGGAGACAGTAAGCAGATACATCCCGGCCCAAAAGGAAAAATCCGAGAAGCAAAAGAAGAATCCATGGTATAATAGGGCATATATGGAAGCAAAGAAACTGAACAAAAGGGCGTGGAGGAACTTCTGGAATAACAGAACACCAGAAAGCAGAGAGAGATACCAGAGAACCAGGAATAAGTACGTCAGGGTGAGAAGAGAAGCAGAGAAAAGTTATGAAAATGATCTAGCAAACAAAGCCAAGACCGAATCAAAGCTACTCCACAGTCACATCAGAAGGAAAACAACAGTGAAAGAACAGGTAGTGAAACTTAGAACAGGCGAGGACAGGTATACAGAGAATGTCAAAGAGGTGTGTGAAAAACTCAACAAGAGATTCCAGGAGGTCTTCGCAACAGAACAAGGTGAGGTCACTGTGCTAGGAGAAAGGGAAGTAAACCAGGCGGCATTGGAAGGGTTCGAAATTACGAGAGAGGAGGTCAAAAGACACCTGCTGGATCTGGATGTTAGAAAGGCAGTTGGTCCAGACGGGATCTCGCCATGGGTACTGAAAAAGTGTGCAAAGGCACTTTGCTTGCTACTCTCCATAGTGTATAGTAGGTCACTGGAGACAGGAGACCTACCAGAAATATGGAAGACGGCGAATGTGGTCGCAATATACAAAAAAGGGCGACAGGCAGGAGGCACTGAACTACAGGCCAGTGTCCTTGACTTCTATACCATGCAAGGTGATGGAGACAATCGTCAGGAAAAAAACTGGTAGCACATCTGGAGAGAAGGGACTTCGTGACAAATCGCCAACATGGGTTCAGGGAGGGTAAATCTTGCCTGACTGGCTTAATAGAATTCTACGACCAGGTGACAAAGATTAAGTAAGAAAGAGAGGGCTGGGCGGACTGCATTTTCTTGGATTGTCAGAGGGAAAGTCTTTGACACAGTACCTCATAAGAGGCTCCAGTAGATAAGGGAGTACCTAAGCAATAGGAAGCAGAGTGTTACGGTGAGGGGTGAGACCTCTGATTGGCGTGAAGTCACCAGTGGAGTCCCACAGGGCTCTGTACTCGGTCCTATCTTGTTTCTGATATATGTAAATGATCTCCTGGAGGGTATAGATTAATTTCTCTCAATGTTTGCGGACGATGCAAAAATTATGAGAAGGATTAAGACAGAAGAGGACTGTTTGAGGCTTCAAGAAGACCAAGACAAGCTGAAGGAATGGTCGAACAAATGGTTGTTAGAGTTTAACCCAACGAAATGTAATCTAATGAAGGTAGGTGTAGGGAGCAGGAGGCCAGATACAAAGTATCATCTGGGAGAGGAAATTCTTCAGGAGTCGGAGAAAGAAAGACTTGGGGGTTGATATCACGCCAGACTTGTCTCCTGCAGCCCATATCAAGAGGATAACATCAGCGGCATATGCCAGGCTGGCCAACATACGAACGACATTCAGAAACTTGTGTAAAGAATCATTCAAAACTTTGTATACCACATATGTCAGGCCAATCCTGGAGTATGCAGCCCCAGCATGGAGTCCATATCTAGTCAAGGATAAGACTAAACTGGAAAAGGTTCAAAGGTTTGCCACCAGACTAGTACCTGAGCTGAGAGGTATGAGCTACGAGGAGAGACTACGGGAATTAAACCTCACTTTGCTGGAAGACAGAAGAGCTAGGGGGGACATAGTCACCACATTCAAGATTCTGAAGGGAATTGATAGGGTAGATAAAGGCAGGCTATTTAACACAAGGGTCACACGCACAAGGGGACGCAGGTGGAAACTGAGTGCCCAAATGAGCCACAGAGATATTAGAAAGAACTTTTTTAGTGTCAGAGTGGTTGACAAATGGAATGCACTAGGAAGTAATGTGGTGGAGGCTGACTTCATTCACAGTTTCAAGTGTAGATATGATGGAGCCCAATAGGCTCAGGAATCTGTACACCTGTTGATTGACGGTTGAGAGGCGGAACCAAAGAGCCAGAGCTCAACCCCCGCAAACATAACTAGGAGAGTATAACTAGGTGAGTACACACACACGAGGCTGAACACCATAACCGGTTACTGTACCTGGCCCCTGGCCTAGACCCCAACACACACACGAGGCTGAACACCATAACCGGTTACTGTACCTGGCCCCTGGCCTGGACCCCAACATAACACAGTTACAGAAGGCGTTATGGAGCCTCCTCGCTACTAGGTGGGTGTGGTAGTGGGTTTAATGTCCAGTAGTGAAGTATGTGCCTTTAATACATACTCACACTTGCTCATACTTCACATTAGAAGAAATAAACTCTATATTAATATTGTTGAAGTGACTTTACTTGTGAATTATTTGAATGTGAGGCGTCCTCATGTCAGGTGAGGTGAATGACGTCACAGTTAGTTGACCCATCAGGCCAAGGTAGTCAAGAGGCGCGGCAGGCAGTGTGGCGCCGGCCGTCGTGGGGAGAGGTGCTGCTCACCGCCCGCCTCACTGGTGTTACTATATTAGTCACTTGGACAGTCCTGTGGATGAGGTTACCTGCGCCAGGCTTACAGGCAAGTTACTCCAGATGATTAGTTATTTTATCACGTTGTTTCCTGTTGGTAGAACAATATATTTGTTGACCTTCTAAATAAGCATGGCTACAAAATATTAAAACTTTATTTAAAATTATTAGCTATGGTTTACTTCTTAGTAAATATAATAGTGTAATATACCTTTGTCTATTAGTAGAAACTTTCACCGAGCTTAAGACTTTTCATGAAGCTTATTAAAACAAAAATTCTAAAACGACTGCCATGTGATTAACTGTTCCACAACAGCGGCGTGAGTGTTAACTTTATAGTGAAATTGAACATTCGACCAAAAGCAGGTGGAAAAAGTTTACATTATTATAGTTAAATTCTAGCAGTTACAAAGTGTTTCTTGTGAATTATCAGATTTCAGTCCTTGAAATATGGACGAAAGACTTTTAATCCAGCAAGCGTCGCCCCCCCCCCCAACCACCTTATATAAATGCAACTAGCCATCCTGAGTCAGTGTCGTCCACGCTGCAGCCAACCCCAGAGACGCCATAATTAACATTAACCTCCTGTGTAACCAATTACTATATTGTGTCCAATATAAGTAAATATTAATGTGTATTTATATGGAGTGTAGGTCAATGATAGTTGATGGAAATTATAGCTCCCGAGTGTATTCCAACCAGTCTCCCTAGCCTAGTAACTATGTATAATAATAGTTTATGTATGAAAAACTGTTCTCAATAAATCTCGTTAAAATGTATGAACTGTTGTGGGTCAGCACGGACGAGCATAGACTGAGGACAAGTTATGTGTGAAGTGTTCTTCACGTTTATGTTTGGCTGCCCGGGTTAACGACCACTTGGCCGTTGTTGAGAACGTTCATGTTTGGCTGCCCGGGTTAACGACCACTTGGCCGTTGTTGAGAACGGTCATGTTTGACTGCCGGGGTTAACAACCACTTGGCCGTTGTTGAGAACGGGCTGTGTATGAGTCGTCTGAGGTTGGTTGACCAGACCACACACTAGGTGAAGGGACGACGACGTTTCGGTCCGTCCTGGACCATTCTCAAGTCGATTGTCCAAGACGGACCGACACATCGTCGTCCCTTCACCTTCTAGTGTGTGGTCTGGTCAGCATACTTTAGCCACGTTATTGTGACTCATCGCCTGCGTCTAAGGTTGGGTTTTGCCATTCTGTGGTAAGTCGGCTTCTTTAGGTCAACCAAAATCTGACCTGATCGATTGTCTAGCGGGATATTTCTGACTAAAATATATTTAATTTTGTATTTTGAGGTATTTAATGTGTAATTTCAGCTTTGTACGAGAGTGCATCTGTACAACGACACTGCAGGTATGGTCATCCACACCCAAGAAATTGGTCTCGTACAACGGCACTGCAGGTATGGAGGGATTAAAGTTACTTGGGGAAATTTCTCTCGACTTGCAGTAATGTAGTGTACACATCTTCCCACAACTAAAATACGTGATGGAAACACGTTTAATCGTTTAACACGTTTAATCTTGAAGCGGTGGTCTTCTAATAGGTATAGTCTAAAGTACTCTATACATTAACCAATTCAGTGGTAACAAATATTTCGGGTCAGTAATTACAACCTCTAGTTGTGGTGCAACATATGGTTAATGTTAAACTATTTCCAGTTACACTTCAATCCTATTTTCCTCTCCCCCTCTCCATCCACCCATCCGTTAGTCTGTCCAATCAATTATATTAACAAATACCCAAGTGCGTGATACTTCAGCTGGGGTTAGAAGACTGGCGTGATGAATTTTTAGCATGAGGGGAAAGTGCCGGGGCAAAACCTAGCAAGCTAATATACCGTCGGACACAGTTTTGGGAGGCTGAGCACTTGCTGCTACGTGGTCATCCGCATCTTGCACGAGGTATTGGTAGCCCCCTGAACACTGCAGCAATTCTGCTTATCAACAAATATTGTGGTCAGGTGACACTGAAGTGTTAGTGAACGTTTCTGGATCTCCGGAATGGGATAGTGTGGTGTTCCTTGTTTGTTATTAGTGCTAAGTCCCTTATTATTTGGGGGAGATAATATATAAATGGCAGATCTCCTATTACCACAGGATAACATTTCATTCACCTGGGCTCAAGGAGACTCGAACCATGGACCCTACGAATCATAGCAGAAGCTCTATCCACTCAGCATTGAGTACTCTTAATAAAGGAAGATTCCAGAATAACTATTGCTGCTATGCTGAATTTTTCCAGTTCCCATGACTACTACTGAAGCTCAGAGGAATTAGTGATCTACGCCAGAATCATATAAATTGTCATCCACATTTCCGTATTTCCACAGAAGTGTGGATGCCAATTTAGACAACTTGGGGCGAGGATCACTAATTCCTCTGAGCTTGTGTAGTAGGCGTTCCCAGTATTATTCTTTTGAAGTTATACATTGGACTCGGAGTCCCAGAAAGAGGGTGAGGTCTCTTGAGAGAAATGGGTGGTAGGCTGTTTATAACGTGATGGTTTGAGTCTTTGTTATAAATTCTTATAGGCGTCTTTCTCCATCTAAATATATACAAAAGTATTTGGGAAGGGTAGTTCCTCCTTGCAGGTCTAGATGGTAAATTTCATGTCTGAGTGAACTTGACCGTATTACCGTATACCGTATTAGAAGTGTCGTATTAATAATACCTTATTAAGTAACGTATATTATTACTTTGATACGTTTTACCGTATGTGTATTAAAACTGTTTTTTTCATAAGCATATATTGAAATTGAAATTATATTTAAAGTTAGCAGTAGGTTAGGTTAAGTATCAAGGTTCTGTTGGCTTTATTTTATTAGAACTACGTCGGTGAAAGTTGAAGTCTTGGGATTGAAACAGATCTTCAGTGAAGCACTGTTCAGAAAGGTTCAAACGTGATCAGTTGAGCCGTGTGTACACCCTTCTCGACTGAAGTCCATCACCTTCAGCGGTCGACCCCCCAGACGCTTCCATAAATTAACCTGCTGTTCATTCAAAACAGGAATTTTCTCAAGTATAAATTATATTATAATATATTGGCTATGGTGTCTATATAGGCATAGGATAGGTTAGGTGTTTATTCTGTTAGCGATTATTTGTATTTGTAGTACGTGTGACGCATTTATAGCGTTGCAGTTAAACAAATTCGTCAGTGAAGCAATTATTCCGGAAGGTTCGAACGTCAGCAGTTGAGTTGTGTGTAAACAGTTGTCATTCATAAACTGGGGGGTTTGGCGGGTGCATCGATCACTTTTGGGTCTTTGGAGGACGGGTTGAAACAGTGCTTCACTGACGAATTTTGTTCGACCTACAACGCTGTAACTGCTTCATTAGTGCACTACAACGCAAAATAATCGCAAAAACTTACACACGTACGTCTAACTATACATGAATTTATTTCATAATTTATGTGGGAACCAACCTATTTTTATTAGTTAAATTTGATGATGCTTTTCTTGGGACGGCCGCTGTTCTAACGAGCTTGCCAGGGAAGGGATTTAGTGCGGCTGGTGTTCATTATAGTGTGTGGAGGCCTTCAAATGCTGTATTCATATATATATATTCTGCCACAGCATTACCTACTTTCTCCAGTCTTCGTTCTTTCATCTGACGGTATGATTTGTTCATGATAGGTTGACCCTAATACATATACGAGGTACGACCCACAGAGTGGTTGTGTACTTCAATTCTTTGTGTTTGGCAGTAGGATACGGGCCCGTGACAGAGGAGATTTTTCCAAATATGATGTATACAAAAAAAATGTTAACAAATCTCTGGTTAATTGTAATCAGCGTCGTGAAATTTCATCCAAATATGTAAGACATGATTCTTTTACGATTTCTTTTTAACAAATGCACACATGACGGCAGCAACCGGTAGTAATACACCTATTTACTGGCAATCATGGGTAAGGAGAGCAAACACCTGTCCGACGCACAATGAAGAACAGTTGT
>WNGS01049116.1:0-11770 GCA_020271785.1 Procambarus virginalis | reverse complement strand
AAAAAAAAAAATCAATTGTACTTACCGGCGATGTGATTGAGCCAGTTTTGCATGTTCGCTCATGCACTGTGCGTCCCGGAGGCGTCGCGCGCGGTCTTCAAGTAGCCACAGTTGCCACGAAGTTATTTTCGCGTCATTATTTACAGTGTTTACGCGTGTATTTTTTGCAAATTTTAGTCACTAATTATTGGCACATAACGTCCCTGACAGTTATTGTCAAAATATGTTGCACACATCGAGTATACACATGCGCACACAAAAACGTTTTCCATTATGGCATTATTATGTACAGTAATCACAATGTTCATTATTTTTATATGTACACACTAGTACGCACTATGTACAGGTTTTTGCACTATTATTGCACATTTAGAAGTCTTGGAGTGTGTGGTAGTGTGAAGCAGTCGACAGCACACACAATGCAACTCCACACCCTTCACACCAGTTTGCACCATTTTACGTTTTTTGCTCTCTTCGTTTTGTTGTTTTACTACTACACATGCACGTTGGCCTATTGCACGCTTTCCACCTGCTGGCAAATATTTAGTCTGTGCTGCTGAAAGGCATCTACGTGAGCGGCCCTGGGGTTGCATCATGCTGCAACACTGGGTTCATGATTGGTCTTCGTATGCCAGGGACTTCTTGACCAAACTTTGCTAATAATTGTGTTGCAAGTGTAAAAGCAAATGAACGGAAAATAGTTTACGTCCGTTTTCACCAGGTACAACTTATAGCAGTTCAACATGCCATGTCAACAGATGGAAAAACACTTTTTTCGTCCACCTCAATGTTTTCCGCACACACTCGATAGTGCCAATCATCATGTAAGCTTATCAATCAAACGCATGTTGATATGTAGTCAAGAACACATCTGGCTTATATACTGGTTCTCTCGTTACAACGGTGCACCTTGCCACTGTTCACATTGTACCATCATGAACGGTTGTCAGCAGGTTCACTTCTCTCTTGTCTTTCCACCGTACTGAGAGAATTTCATCACATTTCCGTACCTGGCACTCACCAACTGCAAGTCCACCTTCAAACACTGGCATTTCCCTTCTTTGTGGGCTTTACTGTGCCAACCAGCCCGGTTCTATTTTCAATCAAGAACTTAGCTAGCAATGGACTTGTATAGTAATTATCTGTGTATAGGATGTGGCCCTTGTTCATCCATGTGCCATCATGACTTCACCACACTACCAGAGAATCCATGTTTCGTCGTTACCGGGAATGTCTACATCGCTAGCTGAATACAGAATCATGTGTAACACGTATCCTGTTTCACAGTCACACGTACAAAGAATTTCAAGCCAAATCTGTTTCGTTTTGAGGGAATATACTGTTTGAATGAACACACGTCCTTTGAATAGTATAAAGGATTCGTCAATCACCAGCTTCTGTGCTGGTACGTAAAAATCTCTGAATTTTCCATCACCTCATTCATATAGTGCTCACTCGCCAAAGTCTATCCTCCTCAGCCGGTCCTCATAGTTCAAAATGCACACACCTGAGGAGTATCTGAAATCTGTCTCTGGACATATATTTCCCGAAGAAGGTGTTGGAATAGTCAGATCTTTGCTCCAGTAATCTGTGAGAGCGTGTTTGACACAGTGTTTCATCAACATACATATTGCAAGAAACACATACATCACCTATATCACCTATATTGGTGTTTTTCCAACGTTGCAAGCGTGAAATTCTGTTATCTCTTTTCTAATGAGATGAGCCGCATGAAGGTTCGTTTGGTGTACAATATTTCCATGAGTGGCTCATCATAGAATGCGGTAAAATAATCACATTCACTCATATCATCACCATTATCAGGGAAAAGATCTGTAATCCTAACGTCTTTATCGTCAAAGGCAGGAATTCGGGGAATAAAACCACACCATCACTCCACACTAGTACACCTGGTGTCCTGCGAGCGCAGGGGACGCAAAAGGGGACGCAGCAGATACTACGGCAGGAAGCGATGCACCCCGTGGACCAGGAGCTAAAGCCCGTCTACGTACAGTACGGCCGCTACCTGCACGTGAGGTAGAGGCACTTGCACGTGAGGTAGAGGCACGTGCACGTGAGGTAGAGGCCGTGAACATGACTCTTGGTGCCACATGTTGTTTCTATGCGGTGGCGCTTGGCTGGCCGAGACGCTGCTGACGCGACAAATCTCGCCCAGTAACACCAGGTACTGGCACCAGGCTCGGTAACCTTATGTTCTGATTCCACTTCACTAAAACCAGAAAAAGAGTCACCTTCCTCTGACTCGTCACCAAACATATCCTCAGACTCTAAATAATCACGGAACTGGTGGCCGAGGGAGAATTGGGGTATGCTGGCCGAGGCGGCAAGGGCGAGTGTATAGGCCTCGCCATGGGAGGCGCTGTATCTCATATTCACTGTCCGTGCTATCATCATCGGTCAATTGCGTGTAGTCTTTATCAATATCAGAGTCAAAGTCACTTTCCTCACCATCGGAAAATAAATCACTGGTTATTTGCTCTTGGGTGAGTGATTGCGTGGGGCGTGCCCGGGAAGCGTTCAGCCGTGCGCTCGACATGGTGGCTGCTGGTAACTGAGGCTCCCTAGCGATGGTAGCGTGAGCTGGATTTCTTTTAAAATGGCGGCTGTTTACTATAGCCCCTGGGCAGCGTATGGGTCCCCCTCTACCCCGCGGGCCTTTCAAATCGTGCTCGGTATGCCCGCGCATCATATGATGCGATGCGCAATTTACTGCAAGTCAGGCAAAGCATCATATGATGTGATGCGCAATTGAAGGGTTAAGATAATAAGTAGATTCATATTTTCTACCTTATTCCAAGTACCTCTACCACCTCATTGGACGAGTTCAGGAGCTCTGTGCATGCCAGCTCCTCTTTAATATACAGACCTACTCCTCCACTTGACCTAATTACTCTGGCACATCTATATAGATATAATTCGGAATCCAGATTTCACTATTCATGTGGTCTTTTGTGTTGGTTTCTGTAAATACACCAAATATTGAGTTCGATTCATTTATGACTTAACTAAGTTCATTTATGAACTTAGTTAATTTCTAAATGACTAAGTTCATTTATGAACTTAACTTTATTTTGATTTTGGTTTCAAGCCTTGTATGTTTGCAAATATGAATGATTTCCCATGTTACGTGTCACTTTTGGTGGGCTTTGGTAATTCTCCCCCCACTCTACCCAGGTCCAGTGTGTGTGTGTTTGTGTGTGTTTGTGTGTGGTGTGTTGTGTGTGTGGTGTGTGTGTAATTACCTAAGTGTAATTACCTAAGTGTAGTTACAGGATGAGAGCTACGCTCGTGGTGTCCCGTCTTCCCAGCACTCTTTGTCATATAACGCTTTGAAACTACTGACGGTTTTGGCCTCCACCACCTTCTCACTTAACTTGTTCCAACCGTCTACCACTCTATTTGCGAAGGTGAATTTTCTTACGTTTCTTCGGCATCTGTGTTTAGCTAGTTTAAATCTATGACCTCTTGTTCTTGAAGTTCCAGGTCTCAGGAAATCTTCCCTGTCGATTTTATCAATTCCTGTTACTATTTTGTACGTAGTGATCATATCGCCTCTTTTTCTTCTATCTTCTAGTTTTTGCATATTTAATGCCTCTAACCTCTCCTCATAGCTCTTGTCCTTCATTTCTGGGAGCCACTTAGTGGCATGTCGTTGCACCTTTTCCAGTTTGTTGATGTGCTTCTTAAGATAAGGGCACCATACAACCGCTGCATATTCCAGCTTTGGTCTAATAAAAGTCGTGAACAATTTCTTTAGTATTTCTCCATCCATGTATTTAAAAGCAATTCTTAGGTTAGAAAGTGTAGCATAGGCTCCTCGCACAATGTTCTTGATGTGGTCCTCAGGTGACAGTTTTCTATCTAAAACCACCCCTAGATCCCTTTCTTTATCAGAATTCTTTAAAGATTTCTCACATAATTTATAGGTTGTGTGGGGTCTATGTTCACCAATTCCACATTCCATAACATGGCATTTATTCACATTAAATTCCATTTGCCAAGTGTTGCTCCAAATACTTATTTTGTCCAGGTCTTCTTGAAGGGCATGACAATCATCTAGGTTTCTTATCTTCCCTATTATCTTAGCATCATCAGCAAACATGTTCATGTAATTCTGTAATCCCTCTGGTAGATCGTTTATGTAGACAATGAACATTACCGGTGCAAGAACTGAACCCTGTGGTACTCCACTCGTGACATTCCTCCAATCCGATACCTTGCCTCTGATTACGGCCCTCATTTTTCTGTCAGTTAGGAAATTTTTCATCCATGTTAGTAGCTTACCCGTCACCCCTCCAATATGTTCCAGTTTCCAGAACAACCTCTTATGGGGAACTCTGTCGAAAGCCTTTTTTAGGTCCAGATAGATGCAGTCAACCCAACCATCTCTTTCCTGTAAAATCTCTGTTGCTCGATCATAAAAACTGAGTAAGTTCGTTACACAGGATCTTCCAGATCGAAAACCATACTGTCGGTCTGATATTATATCATTTCTCTCCAGGTGTTCTACCCATTTAGTTTTAATTATTTTTTCCAATATTTTGACTATTACACTTGTCAATGATACAGGTCTATAATTAAGGGGGTCTTCCCTGCTTCCACTTTTGTAGATTGGAACTATGTTAGCCTTTTTCCACACATCAGCTACAACTCCTGTAAACAGGGATGCCTGAAAAATCAGCTGAAGTGGAATGCTGAGCTCAGGTGCACACTCTCTCAGAACCCATGGTGAAACTCCATCTGGACCAACTGCCTTGTTCTTACTTAGCTCCTTGAGCATTTTTTCCACTTCGTCTCTAGTCACCTCTATGTGCTCTATGTTGTTCTCTGGAATTCTTATTGTGTCTGGTTCCCTAAAGATTTCATTTTGTACAAACACACTTTGGAACTTTTCGTTTAGTGTTTCACACATTTCCTTTTCATTTTCCGTGAATCTATTTCCCATTATCAACCTCTGAATATTATCCTTTACCTGCAATTTGTTGTTTATGAATTTGTAGAATAGACCTGGTTCTGTTTTACATTTGTCTGCAATCCCTTTTTCAAAATTTCTTTCTGCCTCTCTCCTCACTGCTGTGTAGTTGTTTCTTGCATCTTTGTATCGTTTGTATGTTTGGGGGTTTGGCCTCTTCCTGTATTGATTCCATTTTTGTGTCTTTTGGTCTCTGGCCCTCTCGCAATTCCTATTGAACCAATCCTGTTTCCTAGTTCTGCATCTCTGTTTTGGTATAAATTTGTTTGTGCCTTTATCATATATTTCACAAAACTTGACATACATCTCATTCACTTCCTTGCCTAGCAACAAGTCTGTCCAATTATACTCACTAAAAAAATTTCTAAGGTTGCCATAATGTCCTCTCTTGAAGTCAGGTTTTTCAACTGCCTCATCCTCCTTATTTTCTTCCAGATTATAACGCATTGCATACTTTATTCCCAAAAAGACATGGTCACTTTTACCCAAGGGAGGAAGGTACTGAATGTCAAATACTTCTTCCTCCTTCCTGGTAAATATCAAATCTAGCATGGAGGGAACGTCCCCTTCCCTCATCCTCGTAGCTTGTTTAACATGTTGATACAAGAATGTTTCCAGGATGAGGTCTACAAATTTACAGGTCCAAAAATCTTCTGTTTTAGCTTCATATGCTTCCCAGTCTATGGATTTCAAGTTGAAGTCACCAACTATCAACAGTCGTGACCTATTGTTATCCGCTCTCGCTATAATCTCTCTCATTATTGTTATAAGACCTTCTCGTTTACTATCTAGCTCCTCCTTTGACCATGTGCTGCTTGGTGGTGGACTATATGCATTTATGACCATTAGTTTATCATCTTCATGGCAGATCTCTAGTGCTATTATGTCAACCTCTTGTGGATTGGCAGTCATTATTTCCTTCACCTTTATGTGTTCTTTCACCAGCACAGCAACGCCACCGCCTTTCCTAATTTTTCTGTCCCTTCTCCAAATTGAGTAGCCCCTTGGGAATATGACCTCATTTAAAATATCATCTTCAAGTTTTGTCTCCGTGAGTGCAACAATGTCTGGTGTCTGCATCTGTATTACATCACTTAACTCCAATATCTTCGATCTTACTCCATCTATGTTGGTGTATGCAATCTTCAGGAACTTGTTCCCCCTCTCCTTATTCTTCACTCCCCCTCTCTCTATTGATTGTGTTGGTTTGCCTTTATGTACCACTTTACTGGTCTGCCTACCCCTAACACTTTGTAGAAAAAAGATTTGATTTCTTCTTCATTCCTGCTCTCATTTAAACGTTTTGCCTCAGCGAGGTTCAGTTTCAGCTTCTCTCTGTCTTCTCTTGAAAGATCTCGTCTTAATGACCACATTTTCCCATCCTCATCACTTTGTAACTTTCTAGCATTCCTTAGTACTTCTTCCATCTGCTTGGCACCGTTTAGGGTGATCCTCAAAGGTCGATCTTTCCCTTTTACATATCTGCCTATTCTCCTGTAGTCGCACACATTCTCTTTGGTTGTAAGACCTTCCACGAGGCCAACAATTTTATCTACTACTTTTGCTTCTTCTACAGCTCTTTCTGACCTAGATGTTATCTCCTTTTCTTTGCAGCCAAAAATTATCAGGGACTTACTCCGATCAACTGTGTTTTGCACCAACCTCGGGTTAGATGCCAATTCCTTTCTCACTTCCAGCCTAATGTTTGTTTTATCTTGGTTGCTGCATTTTTGGGCTTCCTTTACTGCTGCTTCCATTTTTTCCTTCTCCTTGGCCACTTGTGCATAAGTGAGTTGCATATCTTTCTTGCACTGTTCTATTCCCTGTGTAACTTCCTCCATCTGTGCTGACAAAAGCTGTTTCTCCTCTTGAATTTCCTTGCCTAGCCTATTGTAATCATTTATGTTTAAATTTGCTCTAACTTCTTCCAAAGCTATTTTTAAGAGTATATTTTCTTCTTCCATGGCTTTGCAATTTGTTTCCAATTGACTCTTTTCCTTGCGCAAGTCTTTCACTAAACCCTCAAGACCTAAAACTTTGCTATTCAAATGATCATTACTTTCTTTCAATTTACTAATTATTTCTACATGAGAGTTCACTATAGTATCTAATTTTACCAACTTGTTGTGTAGACTGCTAATATCAATGCTTTCTTCATTGAATCCCTCAAAATCAAGCTCTGTTTTGTATTTCCTCTTGTCAGTGGCCATCTTGAATGTTCTTCTCTGCACTGTAAACACTATAGGGGCAACTTTTTCTCACCCAATTTTTCACTTCCCTTGGCACATTCCTATTATCTCACCTATTTTTCAAAAGCACTATACCTTTATGTTCTCTGGGACACCACTCACTATCCTCAACCTGTACTACAATACTTAGGATTGTTGAAATATGCTGGAGCTCCTCTGCTGCAAGTGTTGACCCTAGGGGTGTCACCTTTTGGTGTAATTACCTAAGTGTAATTACCTAAGTGTAGTTACAGGATGAGAGCTACGCTCGTGGTGTCCCGTCTTCCCAGCACTCTTTGTCATATAACGCTTTGAAACTACTGACGGTCTTGGCCTCCACCACCTTCTCACTTAACTTGTTCCAACCGTCTACCACTCTGTTTACAAAACTGAATTTTCGTATATTTCTCCGGCAGCTTTGTTTCGTTAGTTTAAATCTATGACCTCTTGTTCTTGAAGTTCCAGGTCTCAGGAATTCTTCCCTATCAATTTTATCGATTCCTGTTACTATTTTGAATGTAGTGATCATATCACCTCTTTTTCTTCTATCTTCTAGTTTTTGCATGTTTAATGCCTTTAATCTCTCCTCATAGCTCTTGTCCTTCAGTTCTGGGAGCCACTTAGTGGCATGTCGTTGCACCTTTTCCAGTTTGTTGATGTGCTTCTTAAGATATGGGCACCATACAACCGCTGCATATTCCAGCTTTGGTCTAATAAAAGTCGTGAACAATTTCTTTAGTATTTCTCCATCCATGTATTTAAAAGCAATTCTGAAGTTAGAAAGTGTAGCATAGGCTCCTCGCACAATGTTCTTAATGTGGTCCTCAGGTGACAGTTTTCTATCTAAAACCACCCCTAGATCCTTTTCTTTATCAGAATTCTTTAAAGATTTCTCACATAATTTATAGGTTGTGTGGGGTCTATGTTCTCCAATTCCACATTCCATAACATGGCATTTATTCACATTAAATTCCATTTGCCAAGTGTTGCTCCAAATACTTATTTTGTCCAGGTCTTCTTGAAGGGCATGACAATCATCTAGGTTTCTTATCTTCCCTATTATCTTAGCATCATCAGCAAACATGTTCATGTAATTCTGTATTCCCACTGGTAGATCGTTTATGTAGACAATGAACATTACCGGTGCAAGAACTGAACCCTGAGGTACTCCACTCGTGACATTCCTCCAATCCGATACCTTGCCTCTGATCGTGGCCCTCATTTTTCTGTCAGTTAGGAAATTTTTCATCCATGTTAGTAGCTTACCTGTCACTCCTCCAATATGTTCCAGTTTCCAGAACAACCTCTTATGGGGAACTCTGTCGAAAGCCTTTTTTAGGTCCAGATAGATGCAGTCAACCCAACCATCTCTTTCTTGTAAAATCTCTGTGGCTCGATCATAAAAACTGAGCAAGTTCGTTACACAGGATCTTCCAGATCGAAAACCATACTGTCTGTCTGATATTATATCGTTTTCCTCCAGGTGTTCTACCCATTTAGTTTTAATTATTTTTTCCAATATTTTGACTATTACACTTGTCAATGATACAGGTCTATAATTAAGGGGGTCTTCCCTGTTTCCACTTTTGTAGATTGGAACTATGTTAGCCTTTTTCCACACATCAGCTACAGCTCCTGTACACAGGGATGCCTGAAAAATCAGTTGAAGTGGAATGCTGAGCTCAGGTGCACATTCTCTCAGAACCCATGGTGAAACTCCATCTGGACCAACTGCTTTGTTCTTACCTAGCTCCTTTAGCATTTTTTCCACTTCGTCTCTAGACACCTCTATGTGCTCTATGTTGTTCTCTGGAATTCTTATTGTGTCTGGTTCCCTAAAGATTTCATTTTGTACAAACACACTTTGGAACTTTTCGTTTAGTGTTTCACACATTTCCTTTTCATCTTCCGTGAATCTATTTCCCATTTTCAACCTCTGAATATTATCCTTTACCTGCAATTTGTTGTTTATGAATTTATAGAATAGACCTGGTTCTGTTTTACATTTGTCTGCAATCCCTTTTTCAAAATTTCTTTCTGCCTCTCTCCTCACTGCCGTGTAGTTGTTTCTCGCATCTTTGTATCGCTGGTATGTTTGGGGGTTCGGCCTCTTCCTGTATTGATTCCAATTTTGTGTCTTTTGGTCTCTAGCCCTCTCGCAATTTCTATTGAACCAATCCTGTTTTCTAGTTCTGCATCTCTGTTTTGGTATAATTTTTTTGTGCCTTTATCATATATTTCACAAAACTTGACATACATCTCATTCACTTCCTTGCCTAGCATCAAGTCTGTCCAATTATACTCACTAAAAAAATTTCTAAGGTTGCCATAATGTCCTCTCCTGAAGTCTGGTTTCTCAACTGCTTCAACCTCTTTATTTTCTTCCAGCTTATAACGCATTGCATACTTTATTCCCAAAAAGACATGGTCACTTTTACCCAAGGGAGGAAGGTACTGAATGTCAAATATCTCTTCCTCCTTCCTGGTAAATATCAAATCTAGCATGGAGGGAACGTCCCCTTCCCTCATCCTCGTAGCTTGTTTAACATGTTGATACAAGAATGTTTCCAGGATGAGGTCTACAAATCTACAGGTCCAAAAATCTTCTGTTTTAGCATCATATGCTTCCCAGTCTATGGATTTCAAGTTGAAGTCACCTACTATCAACAGTCGTGATCTATCGTTATCCGCTCTCACTATAATCTCTCTCATTATTGTTATAAGACCTTCTCGTTTACTATCTAGCTCCTCCTTTGACCATGTGCTGCTTGGCGGTGGACTATATGCATTTATTATCATTAGTTTATCATCCTCATGGCAGATCTCTAGTGCTATTATGTCAACTTCTTGTGGATTGGCAGTCATTATTTCCTTCACCTTTATGTGTTCTTTCACCAGCACAGCAACGCCACCGCCTTTCCTAATTTTTCTGTCCCGTCTCCAAATTGAGTAGCCCCTTGGGAATATGACCTCATTTAAAATAACATCTTCAAGTTTTGTCTCCGTGAGTGCAACAATGTCTGGTGTCTGCAGCTGTATTATATCACTTAACTCCAGTATCTTTGACCTTACTCCATCTATGTTGGTGTATGCAATCTTCAGGAACTTGTTCCCCCTCTCCTTATTCTTCACTCCTCCTCTCTCTATTGATTTTGTTGGTTTGCCTTTATGTACCACTTTACTGGTTTGCCTACCCCTAACACTTTGTAGAAAAAAGAATTGATTTCTTCTTCATTCCTGTTCTCATTTAAACGTTTTGCCTCGGCGAGGTTCAGTTTCAGCTTCTCTCTGTCTTCTTTTGAAAGATCTCGTCTTAACGACCACCCTTTCCCATCCTCATCACTTTGCAATTTTCTAGCATTCCTTAGTACTTCTTCCATCTGTTTGGCACCGTTTAGGGTGATCCTCAAAGGTCGATCTTTCCCTTTTACGTACCTGCCTATTCTCCTGTAGTCGCACACATTCTCTATGGTAGTGAGACCTTCTACGAGGCCAACAATTTTATCTACTACTTTAGCTTCTTCGACAGCTCTTTCTGACCTAGATGTTATCTCCTTTTCTTTGCAACCAAAAATGATCAGGGACTTACTCCGATCAACTGTGTTTTGCACCAACCTCGGGTTAGATGCCAATTCTTTCTCACTTCTAGCCTAATGTTTGTTTTATCTTGGTTGCTGCAGTGTTTGACTTCCTTTACAGCTTCTTCATTCTTTCCTTCTCCTTGGCCACTTGTGCATAGGTGAGTTGCATATCTTTCTTGCACTGTTCTATACCCTGTGTAACTTCCTCCATCTGTGCTGACAAAAGCTGTTTCTCCTGTTGAATTTCCTTGCCTAACCTATTGTAGTCATTTAGGCTTAAATTTACTTTAACTTCTTCCAAAGCTATTTTTAAGAGTTTATTTTCTTCTTCCATGTCTTTGCAATTTGTTTCCAATTGATTCTTATCCTTGCGCAAGTCTTTCACTATATCCTCAAGACATAAAACTTTGCTATTCAAATGGTCATTACTTTCTTTCAATTTACGAATTATTTCTACATGAGAGTTCACAATACTATCTAAATTTACCAACTTGTTATGTAGACTGCTAATATCAATGCTTTCTTCATTGAATCCCTCAAAATCAAGCTCTGTTTTGTTTTTCCACTTGCCATTGGCCATCTTGAATGTTGTTCTCTGCACTGTAAACACTATAGGGGCAACTTTTTCTCACCAATTTTTCACTTCCCTTAGCACATTCCTGTTATCTCACCTATTTTTCAAGAGCACTATACCTTTATGATCTCTGGGACACCACTCACTATCCTCAACCTGTACTACAATACTTAGGATTGTTGAAATATGCTGGAGCTCCTCTGCTGCAAGTGTTGACCCTGGGGGTGTCACCTTTTGAATGTGTGTGTGTGTGTGTGTGTGTGTGTGTGTGTGGTGTGGTGTGTGTGTGTGAGTGTATGTGATCTGTGAGTGAGTGGGGAATGGCGTTGGGAAATGTTATGTAATAATGATTAGAGTGGTGGTATTGGGAGAGGAATATAAAAAGTGCACTGTG
>WNGS01049114.1:6487-31360 GCA_020271785.1 Procambarus virginalis | reverse complement strand
GTGCCCTGCCATATTGTCGTTAATAAGCTCAATTGACCTCTGGTTTCCATCTAAAGAACCCAGGAGTCGTAACACTCCTCCCCTTCAGAGAAAAAAAAAAAGTGACTACTAGAATAGTAGTCATTTTTTTGTAAGAGTATACAGAATAAAATGGACTCATGACATAAATAGAAAATCAACCAAACAACATTTCTCTCAAAAAAAAATTAAAACGGGAATTCTCTGAAAGAAAAAAAACATACAAAAAAACAAAAAAAAACAAAGGAAGTAAATAAATTGGACACGGGATATTAATGTCACAGGAGAACCTAAAAAAAAAAAATAATAAAGCATGACATTTGGTATGGCTTCTGCGGCTCAGATGAATGTTACTCAGGCAAGCGGGGACAGAGCGTCGGCTATCACGTTGAGCCGGCCGGTAGGTGGATAATAGAAATTAAAGTCCTGTAGGTACAATGCCCACCTGAGGATGCGTTTATTTTTCTGCTTCATCTGATTCATGAAAACTAATGGGTTAGGGTCCGTGTACACTTCTACTATATTACCTGTGAGGTACACTTCGAACTTTTGCAAGTTAGCACAAGCGCCAACGCCTCTTTTTCTATCACCGAATAATGCGCTGCGCCTTGTCAATTTCACAGAGTAATAATATACTGGGTGTTCCACTTTATCATCCAGTTTGCAACAACACTGCACCAGCACCCGAGTCAGAGCGTCAACTGAATTTTAAACGGACGGTCGAACCTTGGACTAGCAAGCACTGGGGCGGAAGCTAAGATCAATTTCAAGTTTTTAAATGCCTCTGCACAGTCCGATGACCACTTAAATTTAACGGCCTTCCGCAACAAATCTGTGAGAGGAGTGGCCACACTGAAAAGTTCTGACAAAAGCGTCGGTAGTACGCACAATACCGATAAATCGTTGAATGTCCTTTTAGACCTGAGCACTGGATAGTCCAGAATAGCACTATTTGTCTTGTCGAGGTACACTTTTCCTTGGCCCACTTCATAACCGAGGTACGTCACTGTGCCTTGGCCAAAATGACACTTTTTAGCATTTAAGGTTAGATTTGCATGTTTCAACAGTGAACAACTGGCGTAACCTAGCTATGTGGTCAGCCCAATTAATATCAAAGAGCACAATATCATCTAAATACGCCCGACAATTTGGCACATTAGCGAGCAAAGAGTTCATTAGCCTCTAGAAGCCTCTGGAACGTGGCAGGGCATACGCAAGCCGAATGGTAACACTTGATACTCAAAACACACCCTCGGGGGTCACAAAAACGCCGTTAGTTGTTTAGCACGTTCAGTGAGAGGGATTTGATAGTACCCTCTCGATAGATCGAATTTCGATAATACGTGGCGTTCCCGATTTCGTCGATACAGTCCTCGAGACGTGGCAACGGATAGGCGTCCACTATGGTCACCTTGTTGAGCTGCCGATAATCGGTGCATAATCGCCAGGAGCCATCTGGTTGGGGACCAAAAGGCAGGGCGAGCACCAAGAGCCCTGGCTCGGCCTGATGAGGCCGTGCTGGAGCAAGAAGTCGACCTCCTTACGGACGATGGCCTTCTTTTCCGGACTCATCCGATAGGGTTGAAGGCGAATGGGGGTGTAGTCCGTCAACTCGACATCATGGTAAATGGCATCAGTCTGGGTCGGGACCCCCCCGAACAGACTGGAGAATTCGTCAAGCAACGACTGCACCTCGTCACGTTGGGACATCTGCAAATGGGACAGTCCCTCCTCCACAGCATTCACAGAACTAGAATTATGAGAATGAGATTAGTTGGGTCCCCAGAACAATCATCCCCTCCCTCACTGGAAATGGAAACATTGGTTAGTGCAATGGGCTGGGCCCTGGAACTTCTTCAGCCGATTCACGTGTACGAGCATTACCTGTTTACGCTTATCAGAGTGTCTATTGTACGTGAGGTCCCCAGTCTTCTCTGTCACAATGTAGGGGCCTCGTACTTGTGGGACATAGTGCTCCCCAGTCGAGGCTTTAGTACCAGGACAGGGTCACCGGGCTGAAATACCCGCAACTTAGCCTTGGCATCGTTCCGTTCTTTCATATTCTCTTGGGCCTTCCCAGATACTTTAGTGCCGCAGCCTTGCAGTCCTTGAGTCTCTGGTGGTGTTGCGCAAAGAAAGCCGAACCTTCGGTTAACGTTACGTTCCCTAACAGATTCTCCTGTAACATTTGCAAGGGTCCACGAACTTTATGGCCAAAGACTAACTCAAAAGGAGAACAACCCAGTGAACTTTGCAACCCCTCCCTAGCAGCAAACAAAACATACGGCAAGTTCTCGTCCCAGAAGGTATGGGAACTCTCGCACGATGTCTTCAACATCTGCTTCAGAGTTAGATGGAACCTTTCAATGACCCCTGACTCTGTGGATGGTATGGGCTGGAAACCTTATGAGTTATTCCATGGTCCTTACAAAATTGTTCAAAAATATCAGACTTAAAGTTAGTACCATTGTCAGTCTGTACAACCCGAGGCAGTCCAAAAGTGGAAAAAATTGCAACATACGAGCAACAACAGTCTTTGCTCGGATGTTCCTTACAGCAAAAGCCTCTGGGTAACGAGTCGTGATACACATCATCGTAATTAGGTAAATATTTCCAGACTTAGTTCTAGGTAATGGACCAACACAGTCCATTACCACATGAGAAAATGGTTCCTCCGGCACGACAATAGGCTTAAGAGGAGCTTTAGGTGGAGTCTGGTTTGGTTTCCCAACAAGTTGACAAGCAATACATGCATTACAAAATTTTGCCACATCGCTTTTCAGCTTGGGCCAGAAAAAATACTTGCAGATTTTGTGATAGGTAATATTAATGCCTTGATGTCCCCCATAGGATCATCATGGGCAGCTGACAAAACTCTTTCTCTATAGCAGGTCGGCAACATAACCTGGTGGACTACCTCCCACTCATTTGACAAGGGAGCACTCTGAGGTCTCCATTTCTCATCAAAATCCGATCATTGTAGTAGTACCCAGTTGCTGCGTCTACAATTTCCTCCCTAGAGACGGCTGTCTCGTGACAATCTGCAAGACTGGGGTCAGCTTTTGTAACTCGCTGAAGGAGGCATCCAGGCCTTGGTCAGATGCCATTGGCCGAGGCTCAACAGTGTTCTCCACCTCCCCACTACTCTCGGTAGGCGGCAGTGGCAGGCTCTCCACAATGTCCTCGGCCCTGTCATCGAGTCGGGCCATGAATGTGTCCGCAAGGTCCACTGGGCTTTCACCACTCGGAAGGTCCCTCGTGTCCTTGGGATTTACCACCTTGGCAAGCACAGGGCTGCCCTTACATTTAAGTCCCATAGACCTAGTCACCACGCACGCAGGGTACACAACATTATCCTCTGCGGTGGGTGAATCCAGGCAAACCTTTGGGGTAGGCAACATAACAGGCAGTCTGGAGTCCCCTACCTTATCCCCGGCTAAATCATTACCCAATATTACATCAACATTAGGGAAAGGTAGGTACGAAGTGACTCCGACTGTACAAATACCCTTGTGGAAATCAGATTCCAGGGTAACCTTACGGAGGGGTACTGCTCGAGTATCACTAGTGACACCCTCGACCAGTACCACCTCTCCAGTGTCGAGAGTATTGGCACCTTGCAAAGCACTCTCTAAAATTAAAGTCTGGATGGCACCGGTGTCTCGGAAGATCACCACGTCCCTCCAGGAAGAACCCTCAGACAAAAGTAGTCTCCCTTTCGATAAGAATGGGGTAAGCAGGTCCAACCACTGTGGGTTGGAAGTCTTACTCCCTAACCCTTCAGAAGGCCTCAAGCCCTGTGTCACAACGAGAGCATTGGGTCTTTTTTCCGGGTACAGTTGCCAACAACGGCTAATATGTGGGTTGAACTTTTACAATGACCACAAAAACGTCGGGGAGAAGAGACATTACTAACCGAATTACCCTTCGGTTCACTCTTTAGTGTCGTGGGGCTAAACAATTTAACAGGGTTAGTTATGTCTGAAACAGAAGGTGCATTAGGTAAAGGTTTAGAATGAGCTGGTCTGGACTGGCTGTGGGTATAAGTTTTGCTACTCTGTGGGGTAAAATTATTTTTATTGGGCCTTTTGCCGCCAACTGGTAGTTTTCTGCCATCTTGGCCAAATCCCCTATTTTAGAATTTAACTCTACCCTTCCTCTTAAATACTGAGCTACCATGTCTGGCATACTATCTATAAATGTTCCTTTAAAACTAAGTCTTTCAATGCCTCGAATGTTTCGGCTTTAGCCGAGCGAATCCATTTATCAAACAGCCTACTTTGATCAGTCGCGAATTCCGTGAACGGTTGGTTGTGTGTAGGCCTAAGGTTGCGATAAGCTTGGCGGTGAGCTTCAGGAGTAATTTCATATGCCCTCAAAATTCGTTCCCTGACTTTATCATAATCAAAACACTCGTCGTCAGGCATATTAATAAAAATATCTTGGGCTTTACCCCTGAGTCTTCCCTGTAGGATTTTCACCCACTCTTCCTTTGGCCAGGTCATGGACAGGGCCAATCTCTGAAAATGGTTGAAAAACCTTTCAGGATCCGACTCTGAAAATTCAGGCAAGTTATGCTTCTCATAATGCCTGGGGTTTGAATCCCCGGTAGGTGGAGGTCTAGGGGCAGTCGCTCTAATTCTAGCCTCCTCGGTTTTGAGTCTTTGCTCCTCTAATTTTATTCTTGCTAACTCTAGAGCTAACTCTCTCTGTATGAGCTGCACTTTCTGTTTGGCTAGGCTGGCATAAAGGAGTATCCTCTGCCAATAGTCCTTCATCGATACAATGTTGTAGTATTCATTCAACAAGATCCACTTTTTATTTGCGGCATTTAATTCTAGACCAAATTCCTTGCCTAACAATACTAAATTAGACTTGGTAAGTTTCTTTATTTCCCCAATGAAGGCTCCTCTGCCAGTCTCTGCATGTCAGATGACATCACTAAAAATTTTAGCTCCTAGCCACAGAAAAATTTAAAATTAAAATTGGAAAAAAAAACAAAAATTTGCACGGCCCCTAACACAAGGCCACACTAACCTTAATCGTGAAGAGATCCAGTTGGGTGTCCAGTCAGTGCAATGAATGTCCTACGCCAGGTGAGCTGGACCCTAGGCTAGCACACAACCGTTCTGCGGAAACAAGATTTTTTAGTTTTGGCATTCAAAGATCTAATTTTTACAATAATACAGTTCTTCCCGGACTGGCCAACCACTTGTTAAAAATAAAGTGGACTTGCTATGGGGAACTGGTACTATTAAGGGGTAAGGGTAAGTAGACTAGAGGTATCAAGATATGGGAGAAACAAAAGGCCCGGCCCCCAAAGTAAAATATCCACAATAATAAATGCTTGCTACTAAACCTGGTTAGTCTAGGAAATGATTATTGTACTCCCACACAGGAATAAGGGATACTCTGTTCAAACTTACTTATTTATTAACCCCTTAACACCCCCCATACACAATCACACCAATAACAATTTAATACTAACTTTACCACACAATCTTACGTTAAAAGCCTTGGTCCACATAAGCAGGATACAAGGTTTACACTGAAAACAAGCTAGGGTAAAGCTCTACTATAACACACTGGAGTCAGCTTAGGGTAGGGGACCACGTGGTACACTGGGACCCCTGTTAGCATAACAGGTACGATAAAACTTAAAAAATACTTACTACACCCCAGGTATACTACTCTACACATATAACGATAGGTATGCCAGACATATACAAACTGAGTAATGGAGTACTTAACCAACTAAGTCACAGAAATAAAGAATTAAGAGGAAGGAGGAGAGCGCGTCCGAACAGCACGGCAGTCAGCAGAGAAGAGCTCTCCTGCAGCATGCGTGTGGTGCCGGGAAGAGCCCAATTGATCATACAGCTATACACATTAAAACATCTTCCCCTTATGCCTCATATTGCTACTTTCCTCATTCTACGGGTAGTTAAACTTATAACAATGTTACTTAATCCACAACAAGTTTAAGAGTCTAAATGCTTTGTGAGCCACACAAATAATCGTACTTCTGGCAGGGATGATTACAAACAGCTACATCTCTCTATGCGTGCCCTGCCATATTGTCGTTAAAGCTCAATTTTGACCTCTGGTTTCCTCTAAAGAACCCAGAGTCGTAACAAATACCTCCTATAATACGCACACATTCCAATAAATCTTTGCACAGACTTTTATTAGTTAAGACTGGGTACTCCACAATTGCCTGAATCTTATCGTGCAATGGGACTATCCTTCCTTGTCCGACCTCATGTCCTAAATACACTATGGTTCCTTTAGCCCAACTACATTTCTTCATATTGACAGTCAAATTAGCATGTTGCAATATATGAAACAATTTCTTTAAACTAGACATATGATCTACCCAATTCTTACTGAAAATCACAATGTCATCCAGATATGCCCTACAGTCTGGCACATCCTTCAACAAAGAGTTCATTAATTTCTGAAACGTGGCTGGAGCATTCCTTAAACCAAAAGGCATCACGTTATACTCGTAAGCTCCATCAGGAGTGATAAATGCTGTCACTTCCCTGGCAAAATCTGTAAGAGGTATCTGATGATAACCCTTAGATAAGTCTAATTTAGATACAAAATTGGCATGACCTATAGTATCAACACATTCTTCTAATAAAGGTAACGGATAAACATCAATAGTTACCTGGTTGAGTTTTCTATAATCCACTACTAATCTCCACTTATCTTCTGGCTTTGGTACTAATAGGCATGGCGAACTCCAGGAACTCTGACTGGGTCTAATGAACCCATGTCGAAGAAGATAATCAACCTCCTCCTGGATGATACGACGTTTCTCGGGTGTCACTCGATAAGGGTGCAACCGAATTGGAGTCACATTTGTCAGGGTGATATCATGAGTAATGAGAGAAGTTTGAGTGGGGACCTCCCCAAACAAGCTAGAAGACACCTCCAAAAGATCCTGGAACTCTGCTCTCTCCTCCTCCTGCAAATGACTCAACAATTCTTCCCCGGAACTACTGGAATTAGACAAACAAATATTACTATCTTCCTCAGCAACACTCGACTCTTCAGGAATTTCCTCCTCAGCAACACAACAAGCCACAATACTAGGCCCACAATAAGCCTTCAACCGGTTTACATGTACACTCATGGTCTGTCGTTTCTGCTTGGGATGGCAAACCTTGTAAGTAACCTCCCCAAGACGTTTGACTACTTGATACGGTCCTGCGAATTTGTTAGACATAGACGTACCCATACGAGGCTTCAAGACCAATACCAAATCTCCTGGCTCAAAAACTCTGAGTTTGGCCTTGAACCTCTGGTCATGTTTCTGCTTCATTACCTGCTGTTGTTCACCTAGATGTCGTAAGGCCAACTCCCTCGTTCTGGACAGCTTGCTCTTGACATCCGTCAGGTAACGCTCACTCTGCCTGGCTGTAACATCATCTAACATGTTTTCAAATAACATCTTTAAAGGTCCTCTCACCTGATGTCCGAATACAAGCTCGAATGGAGAACAACCTAGTGCACTGTGCAATCCATCTCTAGCCGCAAATAAAACAAATGGCAGATTCTCATCCCAATGTCTGGGTGAATCTTCCCCAGTCGCCTTCAACATTTTCTTGAGAGTTTGGTGGAACCGCTCGATTCCCCCTTGACTCTGAGGATGGTAAGGACTTGAAAAATTGTGTTTTATACCAAAACTGCTACAGAAATTTTTAAAGATGGTGGAACAAAAATTACTCCCATTATCAGTTTGAATTACACGGGGCATCCCAAAAAGTGAAAAAAATCGTTCCAACTGCCTGATAATAGTAGAAGCTCTAATATTACGTAAAGCATACGCTTCAGGGAACCTGGTGGTCATACATAAGATAGTGAACATATACATATTTCCGGATTTTGTACGGGGTAAAGGTCCGACACAATCCAGTACCACATGAGTAAATGGCTCCTCTGGCACTACAATAGGATATAATGGTGCTCGTGGCACAGTCTGATTAGGCTTACCAACAGTCTGACACACAACACAGTTGTGGCAATATCTGACCACATCTTTTTTAAGTTTCGGCCAATAAAAAAGTTTACAGATCTTATGATACATACTGGTAATACCTTGATGGCCTCCCATCAGGTCATCATGAGCAGCTTGCAATACCTGCTCCCGATACTCTGTTGGCACAACGAGCTGGGTGTTAAACTCGATGAGGGAGTTCCTGATGGTCTCCATCTTCTCATCAGACATTGATCCTTGAAATAACAACCCGTACTCTCCTCCAAAGTATCGATGGAGTCGGCTGCTTCTGCATAACACTCAGCTAGACTGGGATCAGTACTCTGTAACTTACGCAAGGTCTGGAACTCTACAACTGGAGCGAGCGGGCAAGGAAGTGGTACCTGGGCCACATCTTCCAGACCATCTGGGTCAGAATAAATTAGGGCTTTGGCACCGGCCTCACTCTCGACATCCACGTGAGCTATAAATGTATCTTCAAGGTCCACCTCCACCTCCCTGTCTGAAGGGGTCCTGGCCTCGAGAACATCCACCTTGGTAGTAGCAGGACTTACCACATTCTGCTTACCCATGGATCTGGTCACAACACAGGCTGGATAAATGACACCATCATCCTCATCTGGTTGAGCCAGTACTGCATTAGGTTTAGTATACATAACAGGACAATCGGTCCCACTAATTTACATTTATCGAAGTCATTACCTACAATTATATCAATCCCAGGAATGGGCAACTGCTCACTGACTGCTACAGTGCACCAACCTGGTGTAATAGAAGAATTCAGGTTAACCTTAATTAATGGTACACGCTGGATGAGCCCTCCAAGTCCCTGCAATAACACTACCTCTCCAGTGTCTTCTGTGCTAACATCAGTAAGAACACGGCGAGAAATTAAAGACTGGGAAGCACCAGTGTCCCTTAACAACTGGACTGGTTTCCAGGTTCCACTAGTACATAATAGGGTTCCCGAATGTAGGTATGGATCAAAATTAGTCATCCACTTGGGCATGACTGAAGCAACATTGGCATTAATGGTTTGCAAACCCCTACTCAATATTAGACCAGTTGGTCTCAACTCTGGGTGCAAAGCATAACATGAATTTACCACATGACCTCTTCTCCTGCAATGCGTGCAATACCTGCTAGTGGTCGGAATAGCCGAACCCACTGCAGGCTTATTCACTACATTACTTAAGGTTGACAACCCTGTCGGTTGTTTCTCAGATTTAGGCTTTACAGGAGAAGGGTTAAGGGGAGAAGGTGAAGTAGCTGGTCGAGTCTGGAAAACATGTTGTTTATGAGCATAATGATTAGTTTTAACATTGAAATGATTAATGGGTGCTCTAAAAGGCACTTTAGTAAGTAGTTCATGCTCATCAGCTAGCTTGGCTAATTTTATAAGATCATTGGTTTGTTTATTTTCAGCCATAAACAAAGCTAATTTCTCTGGTAGACATCCCATTACTTCCTCAGTTACTATGAGGTCTCTCAAAGTCTCAAACTCTGTAATATTAAGTGCTTTAATCCATCTGTTAAAGTGATTTAATTTTACTCTTACAAAATCAGAAATAGTCTGGTCCTGTGCTCTTTTTAAACTTCTGAATTTTATTCTATGTGCCTCTGGGATCTGCTGGTAAGCATTTAAAATACTTTGCTGAACAAATTTAAAATCGAAAGAATTCTCAGCAGGCAATGATGCAAATACCTCTTGAGCTTTACCCTTAAATTGTCCTTGTAATATGCTAACCCATTGATCTACAGGCCAATTCATGCTGACTGCTAGTTTCTCAAAATGCAAGAAAAATATTTCTGGATCTTCTTCATTAAACTTAGGCAAATCTACACGTTTACTGTACTTAGAAGAACTATTTGTACTCTCTGGATTATTACTAGTGTTACCCAAACCTGCCGCAATCCTCTGCTGTTCTAACCTGTTATTATTTTTTGCCATCTCTGATTTCTGTGTTTTGTCTCTCTGCTGCTGTGACTTAGCCTCTCTGCAATTTCGAGTTGTTTGTCTCATGCTCTGCCAGTTGTACTCGAGCCTCCAACATCTGCTGAGTTCCAACTCAAGTTGTTTTTGCTGATTCTGCAACTCCAACCTCTCTTATCTGCTTCCAATTCAAGTTGTTTTTGCTGGTTCTGCAACTCCAACCTCTGCTTGTCTGCTTCCAGCCTAGCCATTTCTAATTTAGTCTCCAACTCCAACTTTAAGATTGCCACCTTGTCAACTGACTCTTCGTCTAACTCTCCCAAACACTCTTCGTCAAGTCTCTCCTCTTCCACCAAGTGTGTGACAATAACTCTTAACACTTGAGCTTTCAACATTTTACTGGAAACTGCTAGGTTCAATTTATCAGCCAGCAACAACAAACCAGACTTCTTTAAGTCTTTAATTTTACCAAAATTTGGCTGATCTACCAGCGCAACAACCTGATCCTCCATGGTTGGCTCAATAATCACCACTTACACTTGAAACAACACTGAAAATTATGCTTGGCCCCTGGCACAAGCTGAACACTTACCTCAAATCGTGAAGCGTTGAAAAGTTTTCACAGCAGCTCAGATTGAACAGATAATTACACAGGCTTGATTAGGCGTCACTAGATAATCACAGAGTACCTAGGAAGGCAATTGCTATTAATAATTAGCACTGTTAATTGTACAAACATTACAGGGAATTAATGGTATAAGATCCCGGACACAGGCCTCCATTTGTTACCACCCTCGAGACTAAATAAGGTTCTTCTCCCAGCAGTGTACATAAAAGATTTAAATCGGCCTTTATAAATAAGTCTAGGGGTATAAGATAAAGCACTGCATAAAATGGGGAACAATATATTTATGCTAAGGGGGACAAACATAACAATTAAATGGTACGTAAATAAGCCAGAAATATTTATCAGCATGCAAATTAAAATAAAATCCTTATCGAGCAATGAACAACTTAAATGAGAGAATACAATATCATCTGACCAGGAAATAAAAACTTTGAATGACTAAATATACAAATCAAGGACTTAACTTAATACATGTCTTCCCTCGACCACAGCCACCACGCTACTGCCCAGTGCTGCTTCGCCAGGAGGCGTCTACCAAAAATCAACTAACTATCCACATAACATTGTGGAATTACTAATAATAAATGGTAGTACTAAATATCAAGACATTATTAATCAAAAGAGTACACAATTACATTAATTTATACAATAGCATTTACAGACAAATAAATAGGAGTTATAAATCAAGGTTAAATCATAAACACTCGCTTGACAACACTTTCCCACGCTAGTCACATATCCAACCTGATCAACCCCCACAGAGAAACACATGAGAATTGTAACACGAAAGCCTCATACAATAATATGCAACTCAAGCACACTAATACATGCTATAATATATATCATATAACATACAAAATCTCATATCATACAACTGGATGCTATAATAATTAGAGAATAAGACAATACAGTAATACAATAATTAAGAGTAATGAGAGGATCTTAACAAGATTCGTAACACAACCCTTTGTCATTTCGCTTTATTGACCGCGTGCAGCCTGTTCCGTGGTGCTCCTCGACCGTCTGGGTTCCGCAGGCTCAGGTTTTTGTTGAGGGCGTGCCGACCTTGATGCCTAATCCTCGTCAGGTCCATTCTCACCCTGTTGCTTTGGGAGGCGTATTGTATTCGTTTCCCGGTGGCGGAGTGGCCGGATAAGTATGCGCACTCTTGATTGTGTGATTGCTGTGTGTCTAGTGTATGCTTAGGACTTGTGGTATATTCTGCTATGTGTTATATTTCTTGTGCGCCCTTCAGGCCGGTGAAATGTTTAGTTTCTCAATGTCCCTGTTTATTGTGTTCCTTACGTTTTTTCTCATACTGTTATGCCATTTCCTGATTATCTGTTTCTTTAATTCTGTTGTATTTTGTGCCCTTCTGGCTATACTGTTTGCCCAATTGTGGTTGGTTGTGATGTTTTTGTTTATTGTTTGTGGTGTTATTGTGCCATGTGTGTCTTATGTTCATTTTCTTGGCTTATTGTATGTTTTATGATTTTAAGTTTTTATGTATTTTTTAATTCTTTTTCTTTGTTTCTCATTATGATTTTTCTGTGTGTTATGATGTTTGTTTTATTTTGTGTTCTTGTGTTTTGTGTTTTGTTAGCCTGTTTACGCTCTTTTCTCTTGTGTTAGTTGTTTTTGTGCTGTGCTGTCGGTCCTTCTGGGCGGTGGTTTTTTGTTTTGCTTATTTTGTTTCTTCTGTCATTTTTATTGTATTTATTGCCTTATACTTGCATGCTTGCATGTAAAAATCAATAAAAAAAAAATTGTAACTGTCCATTAAGCAAAGAAAGCAGGCACGTGATTGGTCGATCGTCACCTGACCGCGGTAAAGTGAGGTAATGACATAAGGCGGGGTCAGTCATATATATCAGTGTCAATCAGATACCCACACGATGGATACACTCGAATCAGTGCCTTCATGTGCTCCAGCGTCATTATTGACTTGTGGACAAAGAAGTGAAAATGAAAAGAGAGACGAAGAAGTTCGTCACAAACAAGAATTTAACCTTCAGATACGACAAATGTTGTCCAAACGACGCGGGGAACGTCGAAAGATTTTTAGCCGCGAAAAGTTAAAGAAATACATTAGTGAAGTAAATGCAGCTAAACTTAAGAAGACCACAAAAACTTCCCATGAATGCGATCTGTTGTCGCGATACGATGTGAAAACATGTTCGGAGAAGACATTCTGTTCACCGTAGATTAAACCGAGAAGAGACTGAAGCGGGGAATAAAACGCAAGTTAATTAGCTCAGCAGCAGCAGCAACCTCCGCATTAGACCCCCAACGTGTATACCACAGATTTATACACCAGGGGCAACTATATGACACAATTTACGACGCCCATAACGCGGTCGGCCATGGGGGGAGAAAAAATGACTTATTTTCAAGTAAGCAAGACAGTTGCTAACGTAACCCAAGAAGTAAAACTATTCATTTCTTTATGTCAAATTTGCAACTTAAAACGTGTTCCCATGCATAAGAAAGGGGTAGTTAAACCCATCGTGTCTGAGAGTTTCGGAGAGAGAGGACAGATGGATTTGATAGACATGCATAAGGATGGGGGATGTTTGCTCGACTACATTCTTCATTACCAAGATAATTTAAGCAAGTTCTCAGTTCTCCGACCTCTTCGCACTAAACAGGAGATAGAAGTCGCTCGTCACTTGCTGGATATCTTTACGCTCGTTGGGGCCCCTCGATATCTGCAAAGCGACAACGGCCGTGAATTCGTGGCGGCAGTGATTCATCAGTTACGGACGGAATTATGGCCCAAGTTAATCCTAACAAACGGTAAGCCCCGGCATCCCCAGAGTCAGGGAAGCATAGAACGGGCCAACGGCGACATTACAAAAATGCTTGGGAGTTGGATGTGTGAGAATCGAACTCGGGATTGGTCGGCCGGTCTTCCCTTCATACAATTTAATAAGAATATAGCATATTCGCGGGGTGTTGGACTGTCACCGTACAAGGCGGTCTTTGGGATCGAATCCCCCATCGGTATGCAAACGGAACTCTCACCATTTATTTATTTATTTATTTATTTATTTATTTATTTATTTATTTATTTATGCATATACAAGAAGGTACATTGGGAATGTGTGGATACATAAAATGGTAATTACAGTCTTGTAAAGCCACTAGTACGCGCAGCGTTTCGGGCAGGTCCTTAATCTAAGAAAATTTTAAGTAGGTAAATACTTGCAAAATTTATAAAAAAATGATAACAGATACATGGCAAGAAAAAAATTAGAGAAAATTGTAGGTACAGTGTATTAAAGCACATAGGCAGCTAAGATTGATTGCAATGACAGCTTGAATGGTAGTTGACAAAAATTGGTAGGCACAAAACAGCATATGGCTAGCACATAAAAGAAGACAGCAATGAACACAATGATAAGGTTGGTAGGGTTAAATACATAAAAATTAGGAGATTAGGAGATTGGGTAACACTAGGTACAGAGCAAATTTAAAGCTCAGTGTAGGAAACTAAGAAGATGAAATCAGGTACTTTTTGGTTTTGTTTTTAAATAAGGCAAAACTTTTACAGTTTTTCAATTCACTAGGGAGTGAGTTCCATAGACTAGGTCCCTTAATTTGCATAGAGTGTTTACACAGATTAAGTTTGACCCTGGGGATATCAAAGAGATATTTATTTCTGGTGTGGTGATAATGGGTCCTATTACATCCATCCAGGGAGAGTTTCAGAGCATGGTTTGCATTTAAAAACAGGGTTTTGTAAATGTAGTTGACACAAGAGAATGTGTGGAGGGAGTTAATATTTAGCAAGTTTAGAGATTTAAACAAGGGAGCTGAATGTTGTCTAAAAGCTGAGTTAGTTATTATTCTGATAGCAGATTTTTGCTGCGTGATGATGGGCTTAAGGTGGTTTGCAGTGGTAGACCCCCATGCACAGATACCATAATTAAGATAGGGGTAGATTAGTGCATAATATAGTGAGAGGAGAGCGGAGTTAGGAACATAATATCTGATTTTGGAGAGTATACCAACTGTCTTAGAGACTTTCTTCGTTATGTGTTGAATGTGGGTGCTGAAGTTGAGTCTCTTGTCTAGGAATAGGCCAAGAAACTTGCCATCATTTTTATTACTGATGTTAATATTGTCTATCTGTAGCTGAATTGCATTTGATGATTTGCTTCCAAATAAGATGTAGTAAGTCTTTTCGATGTTTAATGTTAGTTTGTTCGTTGACATCCAGAAGTGGACTTTTTTTAATTCATTATTCACAACATTATTTAGTGTATGTGGGTTGAGGTCTGAATAGATAAGGGTAGTATCATCAGCAAACAATATAGGTTTGAGAATATTAGAGACATTAGGCAGATCATTTATATATATAAGAAATAGAAGAGGTCCTAAGATACTGCCCTGTGGCACTCCAACGGTAATTGGTAGAGTGGAAGAAGTTGTATCATTGATGGTTACATATTGGTGTCTGTCACTAAGATAGGATCGGATGTAGTCAAGGGCAAGGCCACGGATTCCATAATGCTGAAGTTTAAGTAAGAGGTAGTTGTGATTAACAGTATCAAAGGCTTTTCTTAGGTCAATGAAGAGTCCAATTGGAAACTCATTTTTGTCAAGGGCTGAGTAGATTACGTCAAGGAGACTAATGATTGCATCGTTGGTGCTCTTTTGGGATCGGAAGCCAAACTGGCAGGGGCTGAGTATGTCGAATTTTACGAGGTAGGAATAGAGCTGTTTGTAAATAATTTTTTCAAATATTTTTGATAGAATGGGTAGATTTGATATTGGTCTATAATTATTTATGTCCGCCGGATTGCCTCCTTTATGGACTGGCGGTACTCTTGCTTTTTTGAGGATATCAGGGAAGGTGTGACACTCTATAGATTTGTTGAACAGTAGGGCTATGGGTGAGGGAAGGGCATGGGAGGCTCTCTTGTATACAATGGACGGAATTTCACTGGTGTTCCCTGCCTTGGTTTTTAGAGAGTGTATGATGGACACAACATCTGCCGGGCTGATTGGTGAAAGGAGAAGAGAGTTTGGATAGCTGCCTGAGAGATATGTGTTAATATGTGTCTGAGTCTGTGGGATTTTACTGGCAAAATTAGCACCAACCGATGAAAAGAAACTATTAAATTCATTTGCCATTTCTAAATCAGTTGACAGTATATCCCCATCCTTGTAGAGCTTTATTTGGTTATGTGAGTGTTGCTTAGTTCCTAGGATACTAGAGATTGTTTTCCAAGTCCATCGATGTACAAACAGCTGCAAGGAAAGGATATAACTGAAGAAGACTTATTAACGATGAATCTAATTGAAGAAGAGGAGGAGGAAGAAGATGATCCTATTGGAGACCAGAAACGAAATCGAGAACAAGATGTTGAAGAACACCACTGCCGTCAACCACCGACTGCTGAGGCTGGGAACCAGAACGAAACTATTATCAACACCTGGGATTCAGAGGTATCTATTTATTAATTAATGGTTGACAGATAGATGATAATTGATACTGAGATTATATTCATCATATCCTTTCCCTTGAGTTGTACAATATTAAAATAATCAATATGTAAAGAAAGAGAAACCTTAAAATTTCTGCTTCGTTAGTTAACTTCCAAAAAGAGTGAGTGAGTTAACAACAAATAATGGGATAGCATATGATAATTATAATTACAAATTTTTGGAAGGTTAATTTGATAAATAGATGCCTATTTATATTTATTAAGAAAAGTAAAGCCAAGAAGTGACAGTATATAGTATTTATATATATTTTCTTTTAATTACAGTCATCATCACCAATATTACCTCAACAACAACATCAACCCATCATATCTTCACATTCGAATACAACTACAAGTTCTTCGCCTGAGATGATAAGTCTCCCCACCTCCACCGCCACCAATATTATTACCCCGGGAGATAATGGATGACGAACTGAACAAAATAACAGGAGAACAGTTAGATGAAGTCAACAATGAAGAAATGGGAGCAGCTCCTACTACACCTTCGTCTTCTCATTATGAAATGATAATAATAAGATCTCTGCCACCAAGTTCACCACCATCCCCACCACCACCATCATTGCCACCAATATATTATTACCCCTGAAGATAATAGATGACGAACTGAACAAAGTAACGGAAGCCCCATTGGGTCGAGTTAAGGCGTTGAGCTTTGCCTCAAGACGAAGCTTGGGCTGATCTCTAATTTGCTTCTTGGGTGGAAAGGGAGGGATTAAAACTGGAAAGGGTGTAACCTCCCACGGTGCAGGAAAGTGTCATTGTTGTTTCTCTTGGTACAAATCATGAACCCCATACATTCTGAGTCGAGTTCCAGTTTTTTATCCATTTGGAACAATGCTGATCTTCAACAAAGAAATTCTGGAGGGCTTCTGTGAAAAGATTAGGATGAGTTAGCCTAAGCATTTTATACCAATTTGACAGTATGTTGGTCTATTAAATTCACAACTTACTTGGACTATTAAATTTACAACTGTTATTTAGTCTAATAAATTTACAACTGTTACTTAGTCTATTAATAAATATACAACTGTTACTTAGTCTATCAAAATACACTTTTTGTATTGTACTTATATATAAAAAAATTATTATTAAAAGTCCCCATGCATTGCGTGTTTCCTTAAAGCCACAAAGAGATTATATGTTCCTTGATGGAGCCCTGTTGTTTGTGCATAGTTAATCGCCTAGAAAGAGGCGTTGTTGTCTTGCCTATATACTGAGTTCTTTGGGGCTTACAATCCCCAAGCGGGCATGTGAAGGTTTAGACAACGTTGGCTTCCTTCAGGGCGTTATGTTTGGTGTCTGGGGAGTTTTTCATGAGTTGGTTGGCCGTTTTTTTTTTTTGTTTTTTGCACAGTACAAATGTATTTGTACTGTGCAAAATACAAATACAAATGTATTTGTACTGTACTGTACTGTACTGTACCAGTTGAGCACAATTTTTGAGCAGCAGCACCACCTCTAGCACTACAGACCATTACCTCACATTTCTCTTAATTAACATTAACAAACCACCTCTAGAGACAAGGGAGTTAAGTTTTAGGCTGCACAATGAAACTGCTATAGGTAATTTTATAGCTGCTGCTGCTAATTTCAACTGGGAGTCCGAGTAAGGTAACATAGGGGACATCAACCTAGCAGTGCAATCTTTTCTTCAAGAAACTCTCAGCCCTTATAACACCCACTGTCCTATGCTTACAAAACAAGTCGCAACCAAAAGGCTAAACAATCCTTGACTTACAAAGGGAATACTTAAATCCATTAATAAAAAACATGACCTTGAGAAGAAGTATAGGTTAGGAACCGTCTCCAAAGAATTTTCAAAGAATTACTCGTTATTGCTATCTAAAATAATTAGAAGATCCAAAACTAAATACTACGAAGATAAATTTACCCAAACAAAGGGCAACATTAAAAAAACATGGAGCACAATTTCCCAAATATTGGGATCAAAGAAGATTTTAAATATCAAACCAATACTCCTGTCCAATAACGATGGTCAGCTTACAGCCTCTGATACTGCTATTGAGTTCAATAGGTTCTTCTCTTCCATTGGGTCATCCCTTGCAAATGATATTCCATCTTCCAGTACTAATGTTCAGGACTATCTTACAGGTAACTATCCAGTCTCTGTACCTAAAGCATACAAATTCCACTGATGTTAATGAGATAATCCTTTCCCTTAAAACCAAGTCTAGTGCCCTTGAGGAGATACCAACTTTATTTACATAAAAGCCTCCAGATCTTTAGCCCCTGCTATTGCATTGCTCTTCAACAAGTCACTTGAACTCCCATCCTTTGGATCAGGGGTTACTTATCCAACAGAAAGTCATCTGTATTTTTCCAGGGGCATAGGAGTGTAATAAGAGACTTTGAACTAGGTACCCCGCAGGGTGGTGTCCTCAGTCCTACCTTATTTAATATCTTAATAAATACGCTGTTAAACTCTATACCGAGCAAACCCAACGTCCACATCATTAGCTATGCTGATGATATAATGATACACACCACTGGGTATGCTAACACACAGAACACTCTTAACTCTGTATTAGACTCATGTCAGGATCTAGGTTTAATTATCTCAGCAGAGAAAACAAAGATACTAAATTGGCGCCCACCCAGGCAGGGAGGAGCTGTTCGCAAGATGCAACTGTCGATGGCTCCCAGCTTACCTATGTAAACAGATTCAAATACCTTTGCCTTGAGGTGCCACTGTATGGTCCTGTTGTATTCAGACTCTGTCGTCAGTATAAAGAGAGGCTCCGAACTCTCAAGGCTGTTGCAGGTTATCACTCAGGCTATGGTGCCAATGTCAGAATTGTCAAAATGATGTACCTTGCATACATCAGATCTTTAGTGGATTATGCTGCACCTCTGCTTGTTTTGATGCCTAAAAGAAAGCTTGGAGGGCTTGAAAAATTGCAGAACGAAGCCTTGAGGATAATCCTTGGGTGCCCTCGTACCACAAAGATACTTAATATGAGAAAGGAACTTAATATTCTGAGCGTTGTTGATCGTGTTACTGAAATTAACTGTCAAATTGGTATAAAAATGCTTAGGCTAACTCATCCTAATCCTTGCACAGAAGCCCTCCAGAATTACTTTATTGAATATCAGCATTGTTCCAAATGGATAACAAAAACTGGAACTCAACTCAGAATGTATCAGATTCATGATTTGTACCAAGATAAACAACAACGGCACTTTCCTGCACCGTGGGAGGTTACACCCTTTCCAGTTTTAATCCCTCCCTTTCCACCCAAGAAGCAAATTAGAGATCAGCCCAAGTTTCGTCTTGAGGCAAAGCTCAACGCCTTAAGCCATATTGATGCTCTGTCCACAGAGCATTCTCTCCCTCAAATCATATACACTGATGGTTCCCTACACCGCACCACGGGTGCAGCTGGAAGTGCAGTTGTGCTGACAATGGGCGATGGCTTGTACTTTGAGTGGGGAGTCCGTATAAACAACTGGGCCTCTACCCTTCAGACTGAACTATTTGCCTTGCTCCTTGCACTGAAATGTGTACCAGTCTCCAAACTTGATACATTAATTGTAAGTGACTCCTTATCATCCTTAAATGCTCTCAACTCTTTAAGACATAACTGTAACATGCTCGTGTCCGAAGCTAGACACAAATACAACAAAATTATTAAGGATGGTAACAGAGTCTATTTCATGTGGTCTCCATCTCATGTTGGCCTCCGAATGCATGATAGAGCTGATAAGTTAGCCAAAGAATCTGCCTTTAAAGGAGCCGTTGAGTGTAACCTTGGATTGTCAATGAGCAATCTGAGAGCAGCAGTACACCGAGAACTTCAACAAGATTTTGTAGATCTGAGGCAAAGTGAAATTGACACCAGTAATTCCATCTATCATCATACTATCATGCAAGAGGAGCCACACATCTATGGATCATCCAATAAAATCAGCAGACTTCTAGATGTTACTATTGCTCGGCTTAGACTCGGATACAAGTATCTCTGGGAATTCTCATTATCTGCCGATGAAGACCTGACCAAATGTAAACTGTGTCAACACAATTATTCTGATTGGGGAGAAAACAAACCAGGAGTGGGGGGACCTTAATTTATTAACTAATGTTTACAGAGCAACTGCTGTACCACAATATCCAAGTAGGCGTGTAACATGGCTGAGTAGCATGCCAGTACTGCAAAGATGCAACTAAGGGAAATAAGTCATAGGACATTAACCGTGTCTAGTGCCAGCTAGCCGAAGCAATGTTGCAGTACTCGCAATCAGCTTAATGCTATAATTAAAACAATGCCAGAGATAATTGAGTGGCACAGCCAGTACAGTATGGATAAAATATATTCTGTATACACAGAGGGCATAGAATAGTTAATAGTTTCCTGGGGTAACGATATGCTAGTGCCTAGTACATGTAAAGTCTGCAACCCCAAACTTGCACACAAGTGGGCACTTGACATATGGTAAGTAGCGCAACTGCTGTACCACAATATAAGAGAAGGCATGTAACATGGCTGAGTAGAATGCCAGTACTGCAAAGATGCAACTAAGGGAATAAGTCATAGGACATTAACCATGCCTAGTGGCAGCTAGCCGAAGCAATGTTGCAGTACTCGCAATCAGCTTAATGCTATAATTAAAAACAATGCCAGAGATAATTGAGTGGCACAGCCAGTACAGTATGTAGAAATATATTCTGTATACACAGAGGGCATAGAATAGTTAATAATTTCCAGGGGTAATGATATGCTAGTGCCCAGTACATGTAAAGTCTGCAACCCCAACTTGCACTACAAGTGAGCACTTGACATATGGTAAGTAGCTGCGGGCAGCCCTAGACTTGGGGATCCGGCGCAGCACCCCCAAATTTCTAAATTAGAGAGTAGCATAGGAGAAACGTGAGGAGCTCGAAGAGCAAGATGTTCTGCAGTCAAGGGAGGAGGGCGGGTGTTTCGTGTGGAGCGTACCGTAGCTGTGTGGAAGTGAGAGGGAAACTCCTTGTGCGTTTGCTTAAATGTGCGCCCCCCCCCCCACGGCGCGCGCAGCTCTCACTGAGCGCTGCGTAATTGTTTTCGCCTCCCAGAATTCCCCGCTTAATTTAAATTATGCAGGGGCCATTTCTGATCGGGGAGAAAACAAAATCAGGAGTGGGGGGACCTTAATTTATTAACTAATGTTTACAGAGCAACTGCTGTACCACAATATCCAAGTAGGCGTGTAACATGGCTGAGTAGCATGCCAGTACTGCAAAGATGCAACTAAGGGAAATAAGTCATAGGACATTAACCGTGTCTAGTGCCAGCTAGCCGAAGCAATGTTGCAGTACTCGCAATCAGCTTAAAGCTATAATTAAAACAATGCCAGAGATAATTGAGTGGCACAGCCAGTACAGTATGTATAAAATATATTCTGTATACACAGAGGGCATAGAATAGTTAATAGTTTCCAGGGGTAACGATATGCTAGTGCCTAGTACATGTAAAGTCTGCAACCCCAAACTTGCACACAAGTGAGCACTTGACATATGGTAAGTAGCGCAACTGCTGTACCACAATATAAGAGAAGGCATGTAACATGGCTGAGTAGAATGCCAGTACTGCAAAGATGCAACTAAGGGAATAAGTCATAGGACATTAACCGTGCCTAGTGGCAGCTAGCCGAAGCAATGTTGCAGTACTCGCAATCAGCTTAATGCTATAATTAAAAACAATGCCAGAGATAATTGAGTGGCACAGCCAGTACAGTATGTAGAAATATATTCTGTATACACAGAGGGCATAGAATAGTTAATAATTTCCAGGGGTAATGATATGCTAGTGCCCAGTACATGTAAAGTCTGCAACCCCAAACTTGCACTACAAGTGAGCACTTGACATATGGTAAGTAGCTGCGGGCAGCCCTAGACTTGGGGATCCGGCGCAGCACCCCCACTCCGCAGGCCAGCGAAGCCGGTCCCCCACCCCCGAAGGGCGAGGTGCCCGCTGGCCGCAGAAGAAACTTATCTAGGTAATGGAATGACGTCTTGCCTGACGTAGGTGTGGAACGCATCACTTTTCCACCTGCCGACTGCTCTGATTGCTGCCGGCGCCAGGCCATCCTTGGACATCCGAGTGGCCCTGCCGATTCTGGAGGAGTGCGGAGCGTAATCGTTTGGAGGCAGGCCTAGTGCTCGAACGGCGGCACAGAGCCCATGTGAAATCTTGTCTGGTGACCGGGAAGCCCGATTCGCCCAGGAAGATAGGTCCTGGTCCCAAGCCCCGTCGTCTTAAGTAGTTCGCCATGGCACGTACCGGGCAGTACTTGCTGTAGGGGTCTGCACTCAGGGTTAAAGTGGGGGTACGCCCTGCACTGTGCTTGTAGGAGGCAAACGCGATGTCGATCCCCGTCCGCAATAACGTTAACTGGTCCAAGCGTAGTGTGTGTTGCCCCTTCCCCGTATAGGTCACCTCCCCTAGCCGGAGGCAGGCTTAGAAGGCGAGGGAGAAGAGCGCTCGGTAGCAGGTCCCCCGGTATGACTGTCGTGGCGAATTGCAGTTTGCCGATAATCCCCTGCAGGTCCCGCAGGGGAAGGCTCTCGGCCCGCAGAGCATCTTCCACTGCGGTCATGTACTTCGTCCTCTTGTCGTCCGGCAGCCTTGTCTCCATACGTCGGGCGTCGATTTCAAGTCCAAGGAAGGTGAGGCAGGGGCGGGGGCCCGCAGTCTTGTGGGGGGCCAGGGAAACGCCTAGGCGCTCACAGAGGGCAATGAAACCCGCAAGCTCCGCAAGCACTCGTAGGTAGAACTCACGCAGGTGAAATCGTCCAGCACCTTCACGGCATCCCGCACGCCGAACTTCTCCACGAGGATCCATTGCAGGGCGTCGGAGAACGTCTCGAAGATCCTGCAGGAATGTGCTGCCCCCATGCTGAGCATTTTTCCATAGTAGTACCGCCCTCCGTGGGCGAAGCCGAGTAGGTGGTAGTCGCTGGGGTTGACCGGGACGATCCGTAAAGCCTCTGCTATATCACATTTTTGCCAAGTGCGCCCCCGGCGAGCGTCTGACCACTAAGGTCCCAGTTGTCGTCTCCCGCGGGATGTTGGCGTTGACGCTCTCGGCGGTATAAGGGTAGCCGAGGATGTGGAGTAGCCTGTATTTTCCCGGCGTAGACTTTTCTCTCAGGGCTATAGGAGAACACTTGAAGTTCTCAAATGGGGGTTCTCAAATGGGGGACCTCGAAGGGGCCCCTATGCGCCCCAGGCTCAGTTCCCTGTCTAGCATAGGTACTAGGAAAGCATCAAGCGCGTCTGCGTCCACTGGCGTTGTGACGTGTCTTTCTTCTGCTCTTGTCCTGAGTGGGGCGACGGGAATGATTCTCCTTGGCGGCGGCGACTCGAGGCTTGGCCTGGGGGCACGGGCAGTAGGCAGGATGTCACTTGTGGCAGCGCGGCAGAGTGCTTGAAGGTGCAGGAGGGGACGGAGCAGCCTGTCCCGGTTGCGTGGAAAGCGTAGCAGTATCCCGGTGGTAGCCCGTAGGCCCGTGCAGTAGTGTGAACGTTCGGCTGGGGAGGCGGCGGCGCGAGGCCCCACCTGAAACTGCTCCTGCGCTGCACGTTGTACGGACCGAATCTCCAGGTCGAGTCTTAGAGCGGTCCAGGGCAGCCCGACCTCTCCTTGTCCCACCTGAATGCCTCGTCGTACCACATCCAGTCGCCGCGGAGGTTGCGCTTCATGGACTTCACGTAGCGGACATGAGTGAAAAGCGCCCGACCCTCGGCGGGAAGTCGATCGAGGTAGATTGAAGCTAAGATGTCGAAGCCGTGCCCCCACTGCTCCAGCGTCAGAGGCGGCAAGTTCTTAGTGGATAACTGGGCCACAGAGGGAGTGGCATGGCGTGACTCCGAGGGCCTGGCATCGCATTCGTAAGCCAGCAGCTCGCGCCAGTCGATGTACTTGTTTGCCCAGACTTTCTCTCTTAGGGCCAGTGGGACGTGCTCACCTAGCATGGTGACGGTGTTGCCACGCGTCCCCCAGAGCTGCCCTACCCAAGGACTAGGGGTAGTAGGGAACGAGCTCTCTCGGTGGTACTCGCCGTTGGGGGACGTGCCGGAAGAGCTGTGTCGCCGCCCTGTCGTGTGGCTCTCGTGGGGGGGGGGGGGGGGGGAGGCTGTGCGAGTAGGCCGGTTCGTGAGGGCGTCCGTGTTGTCCGCTCCGCCAGGGTTCGAAATCTTCTGTCGTCTCGATTCGGGGGGGGGGGGGCCTCCGAGCCTGAGCAATGAGCGTCCGCAGCGTTGCCCAGTCGGCGGCCGAAAGTTGTGGGGTGGTCGGCCGCGTCCCCGTGGCCATTCCGTTTGGGCGTGCATCGTGGATGTGGTCGGCGTCCGAGTCAGAGCCTCCCGAAGAGGCGTCCGTGGAGGAGGCGATGCGGGCGGGTTTCACCCTTGCCCTAGGCGGTTGCGTCCTAGCACCCCTTCGTCGCTGCCCTCTTGTTGACGCCGCCCTTGTCCTCTTCTTCACCGTGGGGTGGGTGGGCCGGCATCTCCGTACTGCGGATAGGGGAAAATTAAGTGGGCAGCCAGAGCAGGACAGGAAAGGAAACAAGGCTAGGCATGCAAACAAGGTAAAATATAGCCGTGTAAGCAAAGCATGGCAGAAAAAAAAAAAAATAAAATAAATAAGAAGTGTAACAGTAAAACGAAATAAGGACATAAGTAAACTTAACAAGATTATTGAAGACAGAGCGAAAAAGTAGGCAGTAACACAGAACCAGAGATAAGTAAAATAAATAAATGTAAATAAATATAGTCGC
>WNGS01049112.1:0-13055 GCA_020271785.1 Procambarus virginalis | reverse complement strand
TATTCATAACTAGTAATAATTGTTGAAATAATAGTAGATTAGACCACCATATGTGGTATGAAAAATATAATTAAACTTAGGTAAACAATTTGTAGTTTAAGAAGGAGCCATTACAAAGTGGTTTAAGCTACAAATGTCCCCCCCAATTTGTGTGAGATTAATTTCAGGCAGTTTTAACAAGTACATACAGTCCACTCAATTTCTTACCTACTAAGAAAAATAAGATAAACTTTAATTTACTGAAGTCAATTAAAAGAGATATACTGCCTGGAGTTTTTACCACATAAATTATGGTCCTTCGAACCGGATGATTATTACAGTTAACCAGTAGGTACATTGCATCTAGATATAAAATCCTGATATACATTAGTAGTGCAATATTATAGCAGAAAGACATTGCTATATTTACATTTTCTAGCCTAACTTTTCAATCTCATAGCAAACAAAACTACAACAAAGCACTATTATTGTTCTGAGGCCTATGCCAAAGAACTATTGTGCCTTTTCATTACAAGAGGTTGATAAGAGGCTACTTTACTTATAAGTTACTTATAAATGTTTTTGTAATTTAAGTATAAACATTACTTTAATATTGCACCATTACATACTGCATACCACATTGTTTACAGCAAATTCTTGCACAAGGGTAGGACATTTTAGGCTGGTGTTGTACAGCAACCTAGTTTAATTTATTGTGCTAACCTGGTGTAAGGGTAAGAATTTTTTACACTTGTCTAGAGTTGAACATATATTACAACCTAGCAAGTACATATTTTTATGCAGTATTCATGACAACCCGAGTTGTGTTGTCAACCTGATATTCATACATATAATTATAGGTATAATTTAACTATAATCATTTCACCTTTGAGTGTTAACCTGTGTCTCTGTACCAACCAAGAGTGATAATGACGGGCTAACTTGCGGAATACCAGCATTGATACAGGCTTACCACTCAAATTATAGCGTGTATGATTATACAGTAGTATATTTTTAAATGATAAACAGCTCTAGTTCGGAAACTAGTTGCTTTATTAATTCAAGTGCCAAATAGTTAAAAGTCCATACGACTAGCGAGTACTTTCAAGATGTCTACACTCCAAAATGTAAAATTAACCCTTAGGGCCTTAAAGGGGCATCTCACAAGGCAGATTAACAAATGTGAAGACATGAGTAATCAAACTCCAGTTAATTATGCAGCACTGGAAAACTATCTTAAGCTTACACGGAACAAATATGACCGTGTGTTGCAACAAATGAAACAGTATCAAGATTTACTTAATAATTCTAGTATTGATGAAGATACGATGAACAACATTCTCCAAGAACACTCTGATTATGAAGATGCAACGTTTGAACTAATTCAACGTTATGAAGATTTGATAAACGCCCATAAGGCCAATATAAATGTTGCAGCTACAACTACCCAGAATCAGACAGCACCAGAAGTCAAATTACCATCACTCAGTCTCCCAACTTTTTCTGGAACAGAGGACGAGAATTGGGACAATTTCTGGAGCAAATTTGTCGATTCTGTGGATTCTAATGTCAATGTACCAAAGACGACAAAGTTTACGTATTTACAGAGTGTCTTGAAGGATGAAGCCTTTCAGGTAGTCTGTAATCTGAATCACACAGATGACGATTATGACAATGCTGTACAACTACTCAAGGACAACTATGCAAAGCCTGAAAGGACTATCAGAATTTTAACCCAGAAGCTGTTAGATATTAAACATCCAAATAATACAGCAGTCTCACTCCAAGCCTTTAGATTGGAGCTTGAGTCTTTGCTTAAGGCACTTAAAAATAAAGTAAACTTGGATGAATCAGACTGGATAATCCAAGTCCATATGACTCGCAAATTACCCAGGGACATCCTGGATAAGTTGTTTGTGTTGTATGGAAAGTCATATCTGACAGTAACAGAGATTACAAAGGGGTTACAAACCATCATAGAACGAGAAAGAGTTATCCCAGATGAAAAAGCGACATCTAAACCTTCGTCTACTACTAATAGTAAACAACAGAGTACAAACAGTACTCCAAACAAATCTAAAACAACTTCTCCCTCCCCAAAGTGGAGACAAGGCAGTGTGGGCACATACGCAGTTGGTACCTCCAAACCTACAGGTAACGCGTCACCCAAATCGGTGACTCCTCAAGATACTGTTAACGTCTGGAGACCATGTCTGTTCTGTGAACAATCACATTCCATGTACAATTGCAGACGATACCCCGATCGTGCAACACGCATAAAACGACTCAAGGAGTTACATAGATGTACCAAGTGTATAAGGGAACATCATCCCGACAGCTGCACATCAACAATACGCACCTGTTATAGGTGCCATAAGGGTCAACACCATACAGCACTTTGTGGGGATTCAAGTACAAAGTCTGCCAAACCACAGGAGGAGGAAGGAACTAACACCTCAGTACAGCTTTGTACTGTGCTACCTGACATAAGTGTTTTCTCAACAAGGTCTAAACATAAATCAGCTCTACCTACTGCACGATTGATCATTAGAAATGGAGAGAACAAAGCCACCGTACGTGGATTATTTGATCAAGGGTCCCAATTGACCTTTATATCCAAAGAGTTGGTAGATACCCTGAAACTTACACCTGTAGAGGAGACACGAATAAACATAGCAGGATTCCTGACTGACTCAGGAGCCCGAGTTTTCAAGGTAGTACAACCCAAAGTACGATTAGGAGGTTACGAACAAAATGTACAAGCTCTAGTAGTAGATAGATTCCCAACAGATCTATATGTATATGGTCTGGGGACAACAGCCAAATTCCTAGAAAAAGGGGAATTCATTTGGCTGATAAAATCACAACAGATAACCTTTCCAATATTGGAATCCTTATGGGATCAGATGTCTACCATAAGTTTATCAAAGGAAAGGAATACAAACACGGTATGAACGTGTTACCATCTGCAGGTGGCTATTTGCTAACAGGCCCTGTATTACGGCTAAACCAACCCGCACCTGTAGAACACCAACATGCCAACCCAGTAATGGTTGCATGACTAGGAGACCAGTCTCCACTGCAACTCAGAGACATGTCCGAGGAAGAGCTTGATCCCCCTGTACACAAGTTATGGGACCTGGCAACTCTCGGCATTGTCCCTGAACAACCTAGCCCAGATGATGACTGGACTTACAAACAATACCTGGACTCAGTTATATACAGAGATAATCAATACTGGGTCAGGCTACCATGGAAGCTGAATCACCCTCAGCTACCCGTCAACCATTTTATGGCACAAAACCAATTGAGATCACAGGTGTTGCGCTTACAAAGACAACCTGAGAACTTGAAGTTGTACCATGAAATAATACAGAAGCAACTCGATGACAAATTTATCGAAGTTGTTACAAATGATAACCCAAAGGAAGGTCACTACTTACCACATCATTGTGTACAGAAGAATTCTGCAACTACCCCATTACGGATAGTATTTAATTGCAGTGCTAAAATGAGGCCGAGTAGTGTTTCGTTAAACGACTGTCTTCAAACTGGCCCTAGCCTAACACAAAGGCTTTACGACGTGCTGTTAAAGTTCCGTATTGGGACTTATGCATATACGGCCGACATCAGCAAGGCATTCCTTAGGGTAGGTCTTCAAGAAGAAGACCGGAACTACACAAAGTTCCTATGGATTAAGGATCCTAACGATCCGAACAGTGAATTAATCACTTACCGGTTTGCCTCTGTCCTTTTTGGCGCCACGTCATCTCCTTTTCTGCTCCAAGCTACCTTGGATACGCACTTGAAGAAGTCCAATAGCCCAAACAAGACAGAAATTAGCAAAAACCTGTATGTGGATAATTTTCAAGGTACAACCAACAGTGAAAGTAAACTGTTGGACATATACCATGAGGCCAATCGAGAATTAATGGGAGCCAATATGCCTCTCCAATCTTGGGTCTCTAACAATGAAAAATTAAATCAACTGATCTCAACTGAATTTCCCGATTACCAGGTACCCGAGATGACAAAGGTACTAGGTGTCGAATGGAACACGACAACAGATCAGTTGACAATCAAGTCAGTGGAGCCTGATACCACTAACTTAACAATGAGAAAATTACTATCACAAGTCAGCAAACCCTTCGACCCATTAGGACTATTAAGCCCAGTACTGATTAATGGGAAGTTGATAATACAGGAATGTTGGCAACAAAAGATAGGCTGGGATGATCTTCTAACACCTGCCCTACAAGAAAAATGGCAAGGTTTAGTAAAAGATTTAAGTACCCTAGAGTCTGTCAAGTTCCCCAGGAACACAGTAGTAAATGAAAAGAACCAATTAAGCTACATGTATTCTGTGATGCCTCAGGAAAGGCTTATGGAACAGTAGCTTACCTGGTCACAAATGGGCAAGCCAATTTGCTCACATCAAAGGCCAGAGTGGCACCTTTAAAGAAAAGATCACTGCCACAACTGGAATTAACAGCCTTACTGTTAGGAGTAAGATTGGCTCATTATTTGATCAAGGCCTTACGCCACATCCACTTTAAAGAAACAGTAGTTTGGTCAGATAATGAGGCAGTACTACAGTGGGTTAAGAACAATAACAGTAAGAATCCTTACGTGAGTAACCGCGTTAAGGAAATACGAGAGTTGTCAGCAGGGTATAAACTAAGATATGTACCCACAAAAGAGAATCCAGCTGACTATCTCTCCCGAGGACTGACTTTACGGCAATTAACAAAGGCAGAGATGTGGTTCAATGGACCTCAGTGGCTAATCAGCGACCAGTGGCCTGAACAAAAGCCACAAGTCATTGTGACCAATGTTACTGTTCCCACTGAGAACCCAGAACCACCTCGGACTTTGGTAATTGATCCTACTCGGTACTCTGAACTGAACAAACTTATAGGTGTCACCCAAGTAGTGTTTGATTTTCTAAAGAAAATAGGAATCAAGCATAAATTCCCTAATGCCCTAAGGTATTGGGTCAAAAGAGCTCAGATCGACACATTCGGGACAGAATTTGACAATGTTCCAAAGAAGCTACAACGTGATCTGGGTCTCTGGTTAGACACTGACAATTATAACATAATCAGATGCGGAGGCCGCTTACAGCACGCTGACATAGATTTGGAAGCAAAAAATCCAATATTGCTCCCTCGTCACCACATAGTAAGCAAACTAATTGTGTTACATATACACAAATACTGCACTCTGCATGGTGGGGTATTAGATACTCTCACAGACTTAAGACAACAGTACTGGCTACCCCAAGGTAGACAGACAGTAAAATCAATAATCAAATCCTGTGTTGTTTGCCGGAGATACGATGCCAGAGTGTGTCCATATCCTGGCCCACCTCCACTTCCGAAGGAACGAGTCGTACATATTCGTCCCTTTGAGACTACAGGAGTAGATTTCACAGGAGCACTAACACTTACAGGCACTAAAGACAAGAAACCAGTAAAAGCTTACATTTGTCTTTTTACTTGTGCCACAACAAGGGCAGTCCATCTAGAAGTGACTCCCGATATGAGTGCCGAAGCATTCTTACAGGCTTTCCGCAGGTTTGCTTCACGTAGATCCTGTCCTAAGTTAATGATCTCAGACAATGGGTCCAACTTAGTGGCAGGAGAAGCATGTCTGAGGAAAATCTGGACACATCCAAAGGTACGCACAGCCCTAAATCAACGGCAGTGCCATTGGAAATTCATACCTCCCAGAGCACCATGGCACGGAGGCTTCTATGAACGCATGGTTGGTACGGTAAAACGTTCTCTACGGAAAACCCTACACCGCCAAAAGATTGACCTGCAGGAGCTTCAAACAGTAGTCATAGAGATAGAAGCACGAGTCAATAACCGACCACTTACCTACCTCTCTGATGATGTTTTGCAGCGTGAACCATTAAGTCCAGCTCATTTGATGTATGGTAGACCTCTCAAAACACTTGTGTCCCTTACGGACGAGGAACCAGAGGATCCTTCATATGTCAAAGAGAGTGATTTGGTTCAACGTTTCAAACATCTATCAAGGGTGATAAGTCGGTGGAATGACGTATGGACTCGAGAATACCTTACAGCTCTGAGAGAGTATCATTACGGGGCAAACAACCCCTACAACAGAATTAACTTGAACCCTGGTGACATAGTTCTGGTGGATAGTGATGGACCACGCTCAGAGTGGCCTTTAGGTCAAATAGTCTCTGTTCATCCAGACAGCCAGGGCATCTTGAGAATAGTGAAAGTAAAATGCCGAGGCAACACTACTCTCAAAACTTTAGAGAAATTAGTTCCTTTAGAACTGGCCAGGAACGAAGACGTACAGCGACTTCCAGCACCCGATACGCCAGTACGGGACATACGTCCCCAAAGGACTGCAGCTCAACAATGTAAACTCAAATTAAAGCAGCATTATAATTCTGAAGGAGAAGAATAAAGTGATCGCAGTCCTTACCGGGACTTCGACCCGTGTTCTTCCCCCCGGAATTATGTCGGGAAACCGACACACAATAGTATAGTCTTCCCTTAACAGTATCCTCTTAAAATTAGAGAATGGGAGACTCCGTGACGTCATCGACGTCGCCGCAGTATTTACATTATTAAACCACTGTTCATACAACAGTTTAATGTCTAAATTGAATAAAAAAGTGTTCAATAAGACTGAATATAATTATTAACACCAAAATATAGCTTGATTCCCTTGTTAACGTAAATTTAACTTAGAAGTGGAAAAAATATTGGAACAAGGGAGGCTGAGCGTCTCTTACAGAGGCCTCACGCTCAAAAAACAATAACAATGGAGCTCGCGAGTGTGTTGTGATAATGGCCACAGGATAGACCTACTCTGCCTTAAGAAACTGCCACAGCAACATCACTACTACAAATGAGAGCACTCCAGTATCCGTCTTACCAAGTATTTGTTTATTATTCTAGTGCACTTTTTAATATCAAATTTAAGACGGTTACAATATATGAACAACACCAACACCATGTACGTGTACCCCATTTTTACAGCCCTCACATACCATGTCATACCTGTATTGATATGTTTAGGGAAATGTACTAACTCCTTGCATCCCAAACAGGTAAATTGTGACTTGGAACAGCAAGTAGCTGAGCAGTAGAACTACACATGTACCTAGCTGTTGCCAGCCTTGAAGGCCTCCACAGCCGCCATTGGCACCATGAGGCACAGGGCCACACCCACATAGATGCTACCATGACACAGCCTTAGTGGGCCCTTACTACAGGCTCAGATAAGGCCATTCTAGTTATTGTAGTAGTAGTATTCATAACTAGTAATAATTGTTGAAATAATAGTAGATTAGACCACCATATGTGGTATGATAAATAATATAATTAAACTTAGGTAAACAATTTGTAGTTTAAGAAGGAGCCATTACAAAGTGGTTTAAGCTACAAATTGTCCCCCCCAATTTGTGTGAGATTAATTTCAGGCAGTTTTAACAAGTACATACAGTCCACTCAATTTCTTACCTACTAAGAAAAAATAAGATAAACTTTAATTTACTGAAGTCAATTAAAAGGAGATATACTGCCTGGAGTTTTTACCACACTGCGACCAATGTCACTGAACCCACTTCAGTCTCAGAACCATACTTAGCTTTAGTGATGGGATTCAATCCTCTGAATCAATTAACTAAATTAAACCCCAATAATATGACGACTGATTTTGATACATTTATTATTTAATCAAGATGTATTCCATGGGCCTCAGTGTTTATATATCAGTTGTGAGAGTTTTTGAGCTGACTTAAGTCAGTGGAATGAATAAAATTGGTATAAGGAATTGAGCTCGGAAAATTTCTAAGATTTTCTTTATTCTTTAACCTTTATTCCTGTCGTGATATTCAACTAGGTCGCCTGAGGAAGGACTTGCTTAGCTAACACACCAGTGTAGTAAGCAGCTCATTCCTCACTTTGGGACCCTGTACGAACAATTGACTAGGCGCGAGCAAACGCCGAGACCCCAATGAAATTGAAATTCCCTCCACTTGGGTCGTTGACCTTCGTAACTCGCCGAAGCGAATCTAACGAGTAGGTCCTGGGCTCTCACAACAATAATTTATTGTTGTGTAGTGCCGTATATTTGATCCAAAGCTCAGAATAAGTCTCAATTTGAATAGTCGAGTGTGAAGAACATTTGCATAACAATAATAATGTGTGGGGGTGTAACGAAAAGACAGTGTTAACCATAACAACTTAGTTTATTCAATAAAGTACTAACTACTACAACAAAACAAAAAGAAATGTCAATGACGTTACTCGAAATCCTTCCTGTGACACTATTAATGACAGCTAGACACCAGCCCCTCGGACTGCATAATGAACTAACTCGAACATAAGCGTGACCACAGAGGAATCAACAAACAAGCAAGAACTAACAGATCTATAATCACAATTACAACAAATGACACAGTGGGTTCTGAAACACGTCTCCAGTAACCTCCTAACTGTTCTACGCCTCAGTGCAGTCTATACCTGCAATAGCGGTTGCAATGCAATCAAATCAGTAGTCTTTCAATGACATCAACAACTAATGGGTTCACTGGCAACTCCCGCACCCTTCCTCACATTAATCTTTACGTTAACACTTCGTCCCACGGACGATCAACAATCAATACAATTGATTTACGTTAATAACACAATAACATTTACGTTAATATAATAACCTTCTCTTACAACTGTCACTAGTAATGCGGAAATTACACAACACTCTACCCGTCGAGCATTCAGTGAGAAAATCCCATTAATCCCTGTACTACAAGACAGCTGATTAATCTCTTTACTAGTTACGTTAATTTACGTTAATCGATTAATAATCACTCAGCGATGGTAAACTCTGATTTACAATGTCCAAAGTGCTAAGAGAACGGTAATCACTCGTGATTACCTTTAGAAGTAATTTATTACTATCCTCAAGATCAATAATTAAACAGTTAAATACGCAACCTTTCACACTGGCTCAGCAATTTACATTAAGGTATGAATTCCATCTGAGCCTTCCATACACAGACCAATTCAGGTGGCTAATAACAGTAATTAGGCACCACGTTTACGTTATTCTAAAATGACGTTACTCTTCCCACGAGTCAATCAAGTGCCGGTACTTCCGGACATAAATAACGACGTTACGTTAATGGAACAATGTAGCCTTCGTGTGAGTCGATCAAACAAGGATCGAGATTAATTACTTTGACTTCCTGAAACACGTCAATTACCCGGCCCGCTGACCGTTAATTACGACAGACTATACTCTAATTCTTATCTGGCTGATGGCTAGGCTCCTTGAGACTACCGTAGCTGCTTGCAGGAAAGTAAATTAACCCAAACGTATTCTACGTTACTCATATTGTCAAAGAACAAATTCTCTTAAAGCAATGGGCGTTCCCTCGGTTACGTTATATTAATTGCCTCGCAATCACCTCACTGAATACTGGACTTCGATGTCCTACCAGATAAACAGGAGAATATATGTATACCAAGTACTCGTCTACAGCCGAGTTCACCCACGACAATGACAATCACACTATCAAATCACAGTGATTTACGTTACAATCCGGTTGCAATGACAATACTGCAGAACCTAGTAAAATAACATACAGGACATGAACCCTCTAGAACACTGCCCCCACAATGCTTTACTGAACTGCAGTCACCCACAGTGATTGCTCAACTCTAGCAACAATCACTAACAGTGACAACCCCTTTGCAACAACACACGCGGCAAGTACTCTAATTTCCAAGTATTAGAATACTGCTCAACACTTACTACTTATTTACTGATGCAAATGACCCCAGTGCTCTCAATAACCCCTAGAACATAGGTCCCAAATTTGCAATCACCACATAGTAAATAACACAAAAACACTGGGCACCGTGACACTACGATTATATATATATATCATAAAATAATTACTGCTGACACATGTAGCCTACAGCTATCAAACGTTATTGGGACACTAAGGAGATCTCGCACTCCTTAATCACATGGGTGAGTGATTTATCGATCACGCATGCCGAATAAACACTCCCGATTTTACGTTACTTGACAGAGCGATGGCTGTCACTCCCGACAGCCCGTCACTCACCAAATTCTACCAAAATTACTTTAATACTGCAACCACAATATATATATATATATATATATATATATATATAATATATATATATCATATATATATAATATATATATATATATATATATATAGTCGTACCTAGTAGCCAGAACTCACTTTTTGGCCTACTATGCAAGGCCGATTGCCTAATAAGCCAAGTTTCCTGAATTAATATATTTTCTCTATTTTTTTCTTATGAAATGATAAGCTACCCATTTCCTTATGTATGAGGTCAATTTTTTTTTATTGGAGTTAAAATTAACGTAGATATATGACCAAACCTAACCAACCCGACCTAACCTAACCTAACCTATCTTTATAGGTTAGGTTAAATTAGGTAGCCGAAAAAGTTAGTTAGGTTAGGTTAGGTAGGTAGGTAGTCGAAAAACAATAATTCATGATAACTTGGCCTATTAGGCAAATCGGGCCTTGCATAGTAGGGTAGGCTGAGAAGTGCGTTCTGGCTACTAGGTACGACATATATATATATATATATATATATATATATATATATATATATATATATATATATATATATATATAATATAAATATATAGCACACTTGTCACGGCCCTGGGAACAATACAAGAAATTAAAACCACACTGTGGCACACTCCACAATAATCATTGCCAGGAATCACTGACGTTACCACATACCTGAGCGCTCAGTGTTGAAATTCCACACCTGCAAGACACACATGAAATGATATCACTCCGTCCCACGGACGATCAAGATAATAATTACCACAATGGAATTATTAATTATTACATGGACATCTTCTCAGTCCTTGGCTAATCTAAGTAGACTCTGTTCCGTGTGTACCCACACACACACACAAACACACCACACTGTACGTCTGTGCACCCAAGACGTAAGTCCTCAGGACTGACAAGATGACACAATGGTGATTATCTCCTCGTCCACACATCACTTCACCTCTGCAGGTGCTGCGTGACAATGCGTCGGAACACTTGACCTCGAATTCAAGCTTTAGACACTACTAATCACCAGAAATACACATATAGGTACTTACATTCATACTGCCGCCTTACACACAAACCATTCCCATACATCAGGCACCCCGCTATGGGTGGCTGGTTCAGTGGTGGTAGGCTGGCTGGCTGGTTACCTCAGCGATATCTTTCGTACAATCGGCGCGCACCGAACCCTCCCACAACACGGCTTGTTTCGCACCCTCGACTCACCGGTGAAGTGAAGCGTTCGTACCCAGGTGACGCGCACAACTATTTCGTCTTAAACAAACATAGGAATTCTGCCTTAAAGCACTAACACTTATTTCCCCGTTCCAATCGACTGCTACAGAGCACTAGCAAGTCTAATCATCACTGTATGGGATCTACGAGTCTGTTATTGCTCGTATGCACATTACCCCCCGATCTTAGACCACCAGATCTTCTCCATTCACTCGCTGTTCACAATGTCTATCCCCCCCCCAAGCGACGACTTCGGCCGGATCTTTGACGACCCGCTGTCGTAAATGAAGCAGGAGGTGAAGCAGCTGAGTAATTAAACCACCACGATCGCACTATACTCAATTTGGCCGAATTGAATACAGGAGCCGTCCTGACAGGGTGGTGGTTATGTCCAGAATGATGCTCACACCTGTTACGTACCCATAGCTGGCTACGTAATAATTTTATATAAACTTTCATGATATTAACTTGTATATGTGTATATGTATTATATTCATCGTGTTGTGTTGGCAATGTCAAGGGGGTATAGGAGCGGTGGCGTCTCCTCACGTGTATTTGACCTGTTCGATTCGGGATCGAGAGTTTGCTGGACCTGTTCAGTTTATTGTTTCAGGTGTCACAATATGTATATTCATAAATTACGTGTTTACAGTAATTACGCAGTTAGCATTGTACTTATTAATTTTGGGAAATACCTATTATGTTAATGTTATTCTACATGTATTTTGAGAACCAGTGGTGGTTGATTTAGTCTCATTTATTAAAAAAGTTATTGTTTTCTAACCCTCATCCTTTGAGCGGGGGAGGAAGAAGACTTATGGGTTGGGTAGCCATACAGCCGTCAGTTGCTGGCTGTTACTCGGAGACGTAACATGGAGGCTAAGTCTGTATATTTTGTTGTCTAGCTTTTAGTAGTATTTTGTTCTGGGAGAGACAGTCTTATTGTTTACTGTAATAAGTGAAATATTGTGATCATCTGTAAGAACATATTATTTAGATTATCTTGAATATATATATTAATTCTTATATGTATATTTCTTCAGTTCTAAGGGGGAAATACTTTATTATTGCTTGCTTGTGCCAATCATGTGATCCCACTGGTGACCCACTATATATTACAGCAATTGTATGGCCCTAGGCAAACAGTTCTTTAATGCTGTACATGGTTATGAGCCGTGATGAACGATCTGGTTACAACACCGTCGATTCCCGCGTTCCTCCCCTCTCGAAATAACCAATGAGAGGAAGGCATCTGGGGCCCTACCCTCTCTCTAATCCAATCGCGACTGGTGTAGCGATAGCCCCTGGGGCAACTCCACAGATGGGCCGCCCAACATGGCCTGCTCAAGATGCTGTTTAGCTAAGATGCGGTCTGTTTTCCATGTGTACTGACACATGCAAGTGGCTAGGAGGGCCCATAGCCTTACCCTCCACGCCAGCCAGCGGCCTAACTGTTTTCCCGTGCAAACTAGTCCCTCGCTCCATGCCTTACCATGAGATGATGCTAACCGGCTCCTATCTCTGTCCACCGACATGCTACCACGGCCACGGTAACAGTTCTGGACTGCTGATGATTGGGGCTCTCCCGTGAGCCCAAATACTAGATGTTACGGTTGCTGGTTACCAAAGTCAAGTCCGCACACTTAACAAGTTTACTGGCCTCCCACAGGCATAAGAGCACTATTGTAAGTGAGCTGGTGAACCCTCCCCT
>WNGS01049107.1:0-14581 GCA_020271785.1 Procambarus virginalis | reverse complement strand
GCATGACTGTTGCTCCGCTTCTTATTGCTGGAATGTTCTGATGCTGCGTCGTCTTCACAAGGACCAACCCGCCTCATTCGCCTTCACCCCGGCGAACCTGGAATGGGCCAAGGGCCAGATTTCCAGTATCCGGCAGGCCGTCAGGCAAGTGCGGTGAGCCCGCTTCTGTGGCGCGCGCAGGAGCAGGAGGGGTGGCTGTCCCGCCCCGCCATAGAGCATGTCGCTGACATGCTGGGGATGGCCTATATCCGGCGCTGGAAGTGGCGACGTTCTACTTCATGTTCCAGCTGCAGCCGGTGGGGTCCGTCGCGCATGTGCAGATTTGCGGCACGACCAGCTGCATGATCTGCGGGGCCGAGGATCTTGTGGCGGTGGCGAAGGAGCTGATCTCGTCGCAGCCGCATACGCTTTCCGCCGATGGCAAGTTCTCTTGGGAAGAGGTCGAATGCATGGGGGCTTGTGCCAACGCGCCCATGGCCCAGATCGGCAAGGATTACTACGAGGACCTGACGGGTGAGAAGCTGCGCGAGCTGATAGGGCGGTTCCGAAAGGGCGAGGTGCCGGTGCCAGGGCCGCAGAATGGGCGGTACGCGTCGGACCCTCGGGCGGGCTGACCAGCCTGAAGGACTTTGAATCGGGCCGCAAGCAGTACAACGCCAGCGCGCAGGCGGCGGTGGACCTGAAGGATACGGTCAAGCGGATTGACGGGACCGAGTGCCGCTGGTGACGCCTTGGCTGGTGTGGCCGCGCCGGTAAAGCCCGCGCGGGTGAAGGCTGCCGAGCGAAAAGCCCTCGGCCGGGCAGCCTGCGGATGCGACGGGGGCAACGGTGCAAGAGGCGAAGGCGTCGTCCAAGGTCAAGCCGAAGTCGGATGGCAACGCACCGAACGCAACCCCGGCTGCGACGCCGGACGCGAAGGCTGCGGGACAGGCGGGCGGCATCAAGCCGGCCGGGCTGAAGACCGCAAGAGGCGGCAAGGCGGATGATCTGAAGCTGATCCTGGGGATCGGGCCGAAGCTGGAAGCGCTTTGCCACCGGCTGGGGTTCTTCCACTTTGACCAGATCGCCAACTGGACCGCCGGCGAGATTGCCTGGGTCGACGACAACCTGGAAGGCTTCAAAGGCCGGGTGAGCCGCGACAAGTGGGTCGCTCAGGCGAAGATTCTGGCGGCGGGTGGTACGGTCGCTGAGGCCGAGGCTGCGCGAAGGCGTAGGTGGAGTGAACGGACGAGTGTGGCTGCAAGGCACGCCAAGGGAGTGATCTGGGATGCGTGACGGCGAGAACGATACGACCATCGGGGTGGGCGGCTGGGGCCTTGTGCTGCTGTCCGCCGTCATCACTTTTGCCGTCCTCCGTCTTGTCCTGCACTACCACATGGTTCCAACGGCCCTGTTCTCGCTGCCATCGCGTTGGCTGTGCTTCTCTTGCTGCACCGGCTGGCCGCAGCGGTCGGCCGCTATGAGGACGAGGAAGAGGCCAGCCGGGTCCGGCGGATCGTCCCGGCCTCGGCCGAAGTTGGCGGGCGGATGAGCGAAGGCGCAAGTGGTGCCGTCGGTGTGTCCGTGCGACCGGAAGCGGTGATGCCGCAGCGACCCTCGTCGGTGGTGACGCCTCTCGCCCGGGTCGAGGCGCCGCCGGTCATCCAGCCGCTGCCCTCGGCACTTCCGGTGGCGACCATGCCGAAGGCGGTGGTGGTGGCGGAACCGGTCAATGCACCGGCACCGAAAGCGAGGCGAAGGCAGAACCGAAAGTGGCGGCGGAGCCCAAGGTGGCCAAGCCAAAGGCTGAAGCGATGCCGAAAGCCGACCCGAAGCCGAAAACGAAGCGAAGCCGAAGGCGGCGCGAAACCGAAAGCTGAGAAGGCGGCGAAGCCCAAGGCGACCAAGCCGCAAGGGCTGGTGCGTCTGACCGCGCCGCGCAAGGGCAAGGCGGACGACCTGCAGGAGATCGAGGGCATCGGACCGGCCCTGGAGAAGCTGGTGAACTCGCTGGGGTTCTATCATTTCGACCAGATCGCCGGGTGGTCCGAAGCCGATGTCGCGCTGGTCGATGCCGAGATGAGACGTCAAGGCCGGATCACCCGCGACAAATGGGTGGAACAGGCGAGGATCATCGTCACCGAAGGGCTTGAGGCTTTCCGCGAACGCGCCAAGACCAACGATTACTGAGAGGTGTGATGCGGTCTTGCCCTGCATCAACAGAGCTGCAACGAGCCCGGGGCAAGCGGGCCGCTTATTCGGAGTGAGAAGGAATGCATAAGGCAGAAAATGTGAATGCCCCTCGCTTGGCGGCTGGATCATCGGTGCGGGCAGCAGGGCTGGTTGCGATTGGTGCGCTGGTGGTGGTTGGCAAGTTCGACCTTGCCCCGGCTGTCGCCATCGGGGCGGTGGTGGCGCTTGTGGTCGGGCTGATCCTGGGGATGCTTGGGCGCCAGTGCGCCGCGCACGGCGATGAAGATGCCTGAAGCGATGCCAGTTCCTGCACATGCCGCCGAGCCTGCTCCAGCGGCGATGCCGGCAGCCTTCGTGTCGGCACCCGCTGCGGCGGCGTCCGCGGGACCCGAGCAGCTGAAGGCCGCACGGGGCGGCAAGGCCGACAACCTGAAGGAAATCGAGGGCATCGGCCCGGCGATGGAAAAGCTGGGTCAATGAGATGGGCTTCTTCCATTTCGACCAGATCGCAAAGTGGTCCGAGGCCGACGTGGCCTGGGTCGATGCGAACATGAAGAATTTCAAGGGCCGGATCACGCGCGACAAGTGGGTGGCACAGGCCAAGATTATCGTAACCGAAGGCTTGAGGCGTTCCGCGAACGCGCCAAGACCAACAACTACTGAGACCCGGATGCAGGACGTCCGATCCGCTGACCTCCACCGTGCCCGTCAGGCGCGGCTGGTGGGCATCGTGCTGGTTGCGACGATGGCTTGGGATGGGGGCCAGTGGTTGGGCGGCCAACTGGGGTTGGAGACGCGCTTCGTGTTCCTCTTCGACCTTCTGGCCATCGCGGGCTTTGTCTGGGCCATGGTGGTGACGTATCAGATCTGGCGCGGACGCCAGAGTTAGGAAGACCAAATGCTCAAGGATCAGGACCGCATTTTCACCAACCTCTACGGGATGCATGACCGCAGCCTGAAGGGGGCAATGAAGCGTGGACATGGGAACGGCACCGCGAGATCATCAAGCGCGGCCGCGACACGATCATCGAGCAGGTCAAGGCCTCGGGCCTGCGCGGCCGGGGCGGCGCGGGCTTCCCGACGGGCCTGAAGTGGTCGTTCATGCCGAAGCAGTCGACGGGCGGCCGTCCTATCTGGTGGTGAACGCGGACGAGTCCGAGCCGGGGACCTGCAAGGACCGCGAGATCATGCGGCACGACCCGCATACGCTGGATCGAGGGTGCCTGATCGCCAGCTTCGCGATGGGGGCGAACGCCTGCTACATCTACATCCGCGGCGAGTACATCCGCGAGCGCGAGGCGCTGCAGCCGCGATCGACGAATGCTATGACGATGGTTTGCTTGGGAAAAATGCTGCCAAGTCGGGCTGGGATTTCGATCTCTATCTGCACCACGGGGCAGGGGCGTATATCTGCGGCGAGGAAACCGCGCTTTTGGAAAGCCTTGAGGGCAAGAAGGGGATGCCCCGGATGAAGCCGCCGTTCCCGGCGGGCTCGGGGCTGTATGGCTGCCCGACGACGGTGAACAACGTCGAATCCATCGCCGTCGTCCCCACGATCCTGCGGCGGGGGCCGGAGTGGTTTGCCTCCTTCGGGGCCACAACAACGTCGGCACCAAGATCTTCGGTATCTCGGGCCATGTGATGCAGCCCTGCGTCGTCGAAGAGGCGATGTCGATCCCGCTGAAGGAGCTTCTGGAGCGTCACTGCGGCGGCGTGCGCGGGCGGCTGGAAGAACATCAAGGCGGTGATCCCCGGCGGGTCCTCGGTGCCCCTGCTGACACAGGCGCAGTGCGACGATGCGATCATGGATTTCGACTGGCTGCGCGAGCAGCGGTCGGGTCTCGGGACGGCGGCGGTGATCGTGATGGACCAGTCGACCGACGTCATCAAGGCGATCTGGCGGCTGTCGAAGTTCTACAAGCATGAGTCCTGCGGCCAGTGCACCCCCTGCCGTGAGGGCACCGGCTGGATGATGCGCGTCCATGGACCGGCTGGTGCGGGGCGAGGCGGAGGTCGAGGAGATCGACATGCTCTTGTCCGTGACGAAGCAGGTCGAGGGCCACACGATCTGCGCTTTGGGCGACGCGGCCGCCTGGCCGATCCAGGGCCTGATCCGCGCGTTCCGGGATGAAATCGAGGATCGGATCAAGGCGAAGCGCACCGGGCGTGTGACGGCGGTGGCTGCCGAATGAAGCATGCGCTGATCTTGCCGTTCGCCCTTGCGGCCTGCGTCTCGTCGGAAATCCCGGATTCCGAACGGGTGGACGGGGAATTGGCAGGCACTTCCATCGAGATCGACGGCAAGACGCTTGTGGCCCAGCAGATGACCGACTGGCCGTCGATGATCGCGCCGATCGACGCGGCGACGGGCAAGACGGTGATCGCGCAGTCGGGCACGGCGGACACGGTGATCATCTCGGGCAGCGCCGATGACCGGGCGCGGGCGATCCGGGCGCTGGCGCAGTTCTGCGAGAACCCCGAGATCACTCCGGATGGGTTCGACACGCAGTATGTCTACCAGGACCCGAAGACGGGCGACTGGTGGTTTGACGGGTTCTGCCCATGATGCGTGCCGTGCTCATATCGCCGGTGATGCTGGCCTGCGCCGCCTGCGTGCCCACGGCACCGGTCGCGTCTCGTCCGGCCGAGCCGGTGCGAGTTAGCAACAACGGCCAGCCTTCCAGATGTGGGAGGGCGGCTTGGCCCGCAAGGCGGCGGATGCGGCTTGCGGCGGCAGGGTCAACACCTCGATCTACGACCGCTTCGACCGGGCGACGGCGAGTGGGTCTATCCGGAGGGTTGCGCATGACGAATGCCGTCACCTTCGGTCACAAAGCCCTGAACCGGGGCGTTTGTCATGGCATATCAAGGGCGTTTGGCCCCATCTCCGGCGCACGAGCAGCAAAGGAGAGCACTATGCTTCGCACCCTGACCATTGCACTGACCCTTACCGTGACCGCCCCGGCCTTCGCGCTGGTGCCGATCAACGAGAACCCGGAAATCCGCGCCAAGCTTCTGCAGGGCTTCATCGGCGATGCCATCGCCGACAACTGCCCGACGATCAAGGCCCGCACGATGAAGGCGCTGGGCGAATTGAACAACCTTCGCGACTATGCGTTGGCGCAGGGCTATGAGGCCGACGTTGTCCGTGACTTCGTCAAATCGAAAGAAGAGAAGGCCAAGTTCAAGGCCGAGGCCGCCGAATGGCTGAAGGCCAAGGGCGCCGAGCCGGCAAACCGGAGGCCTACTGCGCCATCGGTGAGGACGAGATCGCCAAGGGCACTCTGGCCGGGTCGCTTCTGAGGTCGACGAAATGACCCCACCCGGCATGCACCTGGCCGAGCTGAACGTGGGGCGCCTTCTGGCCCCCACCGACGACCCGCGCGTGGCCGAGTTCATGGCCGCGCTCGACCGGGTCAACGGCTTGGGCAAGCGCATGCCGGGGTTCGTCTGGATGATGGAGGGCTCGGGCGAACCCGGGACCGGGAATACCGAAGCCAAGATCGAGGGCGATCCGCAGTTCGTGTCGAACCTGACCGTCGGGAAAGCTTCGAGACTCTGGAGACCTTCGTTTTCAACACCGTCCACCGCGCGTTCTACGAGCGGCGGGCGGACTGGTTCGAAGTGCTGGGCCGGATGCATTTCGTCATGTGGTGGGTGCCTGCGGGGCACAGGCCGACGCTGGAGAGGCGCTGGCGCGGCTGAAGCATCTGGAGGCCAATGGCGACAGCGACCATGCCTTCGGCTGGACATATCTGAAAGAAGCGCAGGCGTGGAAGACCCACGGTTGCGCGCAAGTGGCGGCGGAGTAGGGCATGTGTAACGATCCTTCGACACACCGTTGGGCGCAGCAAGCTCATGCCCTTGCAATCCTCTTTGCCGCGGCCCTTACGGCTTGTGTCCCCGAAGGAGCCAACGTTCCGCAAACGCCCAGTTCTCGCCGACCAAGGAAGAGCAGGCGAACTCATCGCATTTGGTCATGCAAGTGCGATTTCGCGAGGCTGCAGTGGCGACGTGTGGCTCAACGAACCGGTCGCAGAGCGAAATCTTCGACCGATTGCCGACCGGGCAAAGGCCGCTGGCGTGCGGGCCCAGTATGAGACCGCGACGCTCATGGGAATGACCCGGACGCAAGCGCAAGAAATTGGTGCGAAGTACCAGGCGTCGCGGAGGATCAATCCTCGCGACCGAGAAACATGGTGCGCCGCAGGACGCTACGAAGTCGCGAACAAGACGCGCATCGGCCAGTATCTGATTGATGCCGGCAATTACGCAAGCAATGAGACGCAGCCTGTAAGTGAATGAGACAGCGGATGCATGCGGATGGACCAGATGACCAACCTCAAGAAAATCAACATCGACGGGATCGAGGTCGAGGTCGATGGCGCGATGACCATCATCCAGGCGGCGGAAGTGGCGGGGGTCGAGATCCCTCGGTTCTGTTACCATGAGCGGCTGACGATCGCCGGAAACTGCCGGATGTGCCTGGTCGAGGTGGTCGGTGGGCTCCGAAGCCTGCGGCAAGTTGCGCGATGCAGGTGCGCGACCTGAGGCCGGGGCCGGAAGGGCAGGCGCCTGTGGTCAAGACCAAGTCGCCGATGGTGAAGAAGGCCCGCGAGGGGGTGATGGAGTTCCTGCTCATCAACCATCCCTTGGACTGCCCGATCTGCGACCAGGGCGGCGAGTGCGACCTGCAGGACCAGGCGATGGCCTATGGCGTTGATTTCTCGCGCTATCGGGAACCGAAGCGGGCGAGCGAAGACCTGAACCTTGGCCCGCTGGTCGAGACGAAGATGACCCGTTGCATCTCCTGCACCCGTTGCGTGCGGTTCACGACCGAAGTCGCCGGGATCACCCAGATGGGCCAGACCGGGCGCGGGGAAGACAGCGAGATCACCAGCTATCTGAACCTGACGCTGGATTCGAACCTGCAGGGCAACATCATCGACCTCTGCCCGGTGGGGGCGCTGACCTCGAAGCCTTATGCGTTTACCGCCCGCCCGTGGGAGCTGACGAAGACCGAAAGCATCGACGTGATGGACGCGCTGGGTCGAACATCCGCATCGACACCAAGGGCCGCGAGGTCATGCGCTTCCTGCCGCGCAACCATGATGGCGTGAACGAGGAGTGGATTTCCGACAAGACCCGCTTCGTCTGGGACGGTTGCGTCGGCAACGGCTGGATACGCCTTATGTGCGTGAGAACGGCAAGCTGCGGAAAGCGTCGTGGGGCGAGGCTTTGACCAAGGCCGCCGCAGCGATGAAGGGCAAAAAGGTTGCCGGTCTGGTTGGTGACCTTGCCTCGGTCGAGGTGGCTTATTCTTTGAAAACGCTGGTGGAATCGCTGGGCGGCAATGTGGAATGCCGTACCGATGGGGCCAAGCTACCGGTGGGCAACCGCTCGGCTTATGTCGGCACCGCGAAGATCGAGGATATCGATACGGCGAAGGTGATCCTTCTGATCGGGACCAACCGCGGGTCGAGGCCCCGTGTTGAACGCCCGCATCCGCAAGGCCTGGGCCAATGGCGCGATGGTGGGGCTGTTCGGCGAGAAGGTCGACCTGACCTATGACTACAAGCACATGGGCTCGGACCGGGCTTCGCTGGTGGAGCTGGTGGGCCGGGTGACCAGAAGGACAACACGCTGGTCATCATCGGTCAGGGCGCGATCAACGAGGCGGATGGTGAGGCGGTCCTGTCCCAGGCCATGGCCTATGCCACCGGCGCGGGCGCGAAGTTCATGGTCCTGCATACGGCAGCCTCGCGCGTTGGCGCGATGGACGTGGGTGCGGTGACCGAGGGCGGGCTTGCCATGGCCACCCAAGGGGCGCAGGTGATCTACAACCTGGGCGCCGATGAGGTCGAGATCAGCCGCGACGGGGCAAATGCGCCTTCGTGATCTATCAGGGCTCGCACGGCGACCGTGGGGCCAACCGGGCCGACATCATCCTGCCGGGCGCGGCCTACACGGAAGAAAACGGCCTCTTCGTCAACACCGAGGGCGGCCCAGCTGGCCTTCCGTGCGGGCTTTGCGCCGGGCGAGGCGAAGGAGAAACTGGGCGATCCTGCGGGCTTTGTCGGCAGAAGTGGGCGCGCAGCTCCCGTGGGATTCGCTGGCGGGTCTGCGGTCGGCGATCGTCAAGGCGCACCCGCATCTGGGGCGCATTGACGAAGTGCCAGAGAATGCATGGGCTCCGCTGCCGGTGAAGGCCCCGGCCAAGGCCACGTTCCGCAATGCGATCAAGGACTTCTACCTCACGAACCCGATTGCGCGAGCGTCTTCGGTGATGGCGGAGCTTTCCGCGATGGCCAAGGCCCGGCGGCGGCCCCGATTGCGGCAGAGTAAGATGGCGCAGCGCCTCTCCCTTGTGGCGACCCTTGGCACCGCGACAGCGGCGCTTGGGGCTTGCACGCCCGCCGGAGAGGTGCCAGAGGAGCGCGGACAGATGGCGGTCTATCAGGGGGTCTCGACGATCCTGCTCGACGACGATCTGGTCAGCTTCTCGGTCGCGATGACCGGGGCGAAGGACCGGTCGGAAGTTGAGGCCTATGGCCGCTGCGCTGCCGCGCAATATGCGCTGGATCAAGGGTTTGGCTTCGCACGGCAAGTGCGGACCATCGTGACGAAGAAGGGTGGGACATGGTTCGGGGATGCGGTCTACCTCATCTCAGGCACCCTGCCCGAGGGCTTGCGGACCATCGACGCGGAAGTGGTGGTGGTGGAATGCACAGAGCTTGGAATACCGAGCCGGTAGGACTGGCGGTTTGAGGATGAGGGACTGACATGGACGGGTTCTTGCCACGGGGTTCGGAACGGCGGTGCTGATCGCGGCGCAGTCGCTTCTGATCGTGGCCTTCGTGATGATCAGCCTTCTGTTTCCTCGTCTACGGCGACCGGAAGATCTGGGCGGCGGTGCAGATGCGGCGCGGGCCGAACGTGTGGGTCCGTTTGGGCTCCTCCAATCGGTGGCCGACGCGCTGAAATATGTCGTCAAGGAAATCGTCGTCCCGGCGGGCGTCGACCGTCCGGTGTTCTTCCTGGCCCCGATGCTTTCGTTTGTCTTGGCGATCCTCGCCTGGGCGGTGATCCCCTTTGATGACGGCTGGGTGCTGGCCAACATCAACGTGGCGATCCTGTTCGTCTTCGCCGTCTCCTCGCTGGAGGTCTATGGCGTGATCATGGGCGGCTGGGCGTCGAACTCGAAATACGCGTTCCTGGGGAGCCTGCGGTCCGCCGCACAGATGATATCCTACGAGGTCTCCTTGGGCCTCATCATCATCGGCGTCATCATCTCGACCGGAGCGATGAACTTCGGCGCCATCGTGGCCGCGCAGGACGGGGATTGGGGCCTCTTCAACTGGTATTGGCTGCCGCATTTCCCGATGGTGTTCCTGTTCTTCATCAGCGCCTTGGCCGAGACCAACCGCCCGCCGTTCGACCTGCCGGAAGCGGAATCCGAACTCGTCGCCGGGTTCATGGTGGAGTACTCCTCGACCCCCTACCTCCTCTTCATGGCCGGCGAATACATCGCGATCTTCCTGATGTGCGCCCTCATCAGCCTTCTCTTCTTCGGCGGCTGGCTGTCGCCGATCCCGGGGCTGGCCGATGGCTGGTGGTGGATGGTCGCCAAGATGTGGCTCTTCTTCTTCATGTTCGCCATGGTGAAGGCCATCGTCCCCCGCTACCGCTATGACCAGCTGATGCGGATCGGCTGGAAGGTCTTCCTGCCGCTGTCGCTGGCCTGGGTGGTGATCGTGGCGTTCCTGGCGAAATTCGAAGTGCTCGGCGGCTTCTGGGCCGCTGGGCCGTGGGGGGCTGAAGGTGAAATCGGCTCTCATCCTTGGGGCGCTTTCGGTTGCGGGTACCCCGGTACCCGCTGAGGTGCCGCAGGTCGAGCGCGAGCGCATCGCAGCCTGCTTTGAAGCGCAGGACTGGACCTGTGCTTTTGACGGCCTCGTGGCTGCTTATGAAAAGCGGGAGAACATTGAGGGCTGCCTGGCTGATGAGCGCCATGGCTGCGGCTATGAGATGATCACAATCTACGTTTCAGGGATCGGTGCTGCCGGAAAGGCGAATGCGTCCGGACGCCGAAACATCGCCGAACGAGCGCTTGCCGTTCTCTCTCCAATGAGCGAAGGCGAGATCGGAGCTCAGGGCGAATTCGCTTTTAGCGCCTTGCGATACGATGCGTGCAAGGCAGCAGATGATCGGGACTGCATGGCCGAAAGCGCCGATCTGATGCGGCGTGCAAATGCAAACGAAGACTTCGGTGACGACCCCGTAGGCGACATGGCGTGGATGTTGGACGAGTTCGGCGTCCAGTATCCGCTTGACGTTGCTCTGATCATGAAAGACGTCGCCGGAATGGAGAAGCAGCAATGAGCAACATCGACTGGACCCGCGCCACGAAGTATTTCCTGCTGATGGATTTCATCAAGGGCTTCGGCCTGGGGATGAAGTACTTCTTCGCGCCGAAATCGACGGTGAATTACCCGCATGAGAAGGGGCCTCTCAGCCCCCGCTTCCGTGGCGAACACGCGCTGCGCCGGTATCCCAACGGCGAGGAACGCTGCATTGCCTGCAAGCTGTGCGAAGCGGTCTGCCCGGCCCAAGCCATCACCATCGACGCCGAACCGCGCGAGGACGGCTCCCGCCGCACCACGCGCTACGACATCGACATGACCAAGTGCATTTACTGCGGCTTCTGCCAGGAGGCTTGCCCCGTGGATGCCATCGTCGAAGGCCCGAACTTCGAATTCTCGACCGAGACGCGGGAAGAGCTGTTCTACACCAAGGAGAAGCTCCTGGAGAACGGCGCCCGCTGGGAGGCAGAGATCGCCCGCAACCTTGAAATCGACGCGCCGTATCGGTGATCTGACATGAAAGCCGTCGCCCTTTTCCTGTGCCTGGCGGGTGCCGCGATTGCGGTGCTTCAGCCGCTTGTCGCCTTTGGCGAGGCACGCTGGGGCGCGGGCTACGGCGATCTTCTGAACGGCGCTGTCGGTCTGGGCCTGCTCCTCCTCGGCGGGCTTTGGTCGGTGATACTGCTGAAGCGCCAGCGGACGGCCGGAGGGATGAAATGACCGACGACTTCGCCAAGATGTTTTCCGCCTGGATGGAGCAGGGCCAGAAGATGGCCAGCGCCTTCATGCCGGGCATGGAAAGCTTCGACGCGAAGGCGATGGAGAAGTTCTTCCCGGCGATGCCGAAAGAGCTTCTGGAAATGTGGTTCGGCAAGACCTTCAACCCCGAAGGCCTCGATGCGCGGACCCGGTTCCTTGTCACAATCGCTGCGCTGACGGTCCTTGGGCCGGTGGGCGAGCCGCAGCTGCGGATGACGATCAAGAATGGCTCGCCGCCGGGGCCACCAAGCGCGAGGTCGCGGAAGTGATCTGGCAGATGTCGATGTTCGGCGGAGTGCCCGCCATGCAGAAGGCGCTGGAAGTCGCCCAGTCCGTCTTCGCGGAAACGCCTGAGGAGAAAGACGCATGACCGTCTTCAGTTTCGCCTTCTACATGTTCGCCGTGATCACGGTCGCATCGGGCCTGATGGTCACGCTGTCGCGGAACCCGGTGCATTCGGTCCTGTGGCTGATCCTCGCGTTCCTGTCGACCTCCGGGTTGTTCGTCCTTCTCGGGCCGAGTTCGTGGCGATGCTTCTGGTCATCGTCTACGTCGGTGCCGTGGCGGTGCTGTTCCTGTTCGTGGTGATGATGCTCGACATCGACTTTGCCGCGCTGAAGGGGGAGTTGGCACGCTATATGCCGCTCGGTCTCTTGATCGGCGTGGTCCTGTTGATGCAGGTCGCGATCGGTGTGGGTGTCTGGACGGTTGCCGACGGGGCCGAGGGGCTGCGGCAGGCGGTGGCTCCGACCGAGATCGAGAACACCCGCGCGCTGGGGATGCTGATGTACGACAAGTATTTCCTGCTGTTCCAGCTGGCGGGCCTGATCCTGCTGGTCGCGATGATCGGGGCGATCCTGCTGACGCTGCGCCACCGCAAGGACGTCAAGCGGCAGAACGTGCTTGCCCAGATGTGGCGCGACCCGGCCAAGGCGATGGAGTTGAAGGACGTCAAGCCGGGGCAGGGTTGTAAGCATGCGCGTCGCGGCGGTTCTTCTTTCGGTCATGGTGGCGGGGTCGGCGCAAGCGCTGACACCGCGCAATCTGACTTGCGAGATGCCTGGCGTGGGGCAGGCGGCCTTCATTACCGGATTTGAGGGGCGCTACCAGCTTTTCCAATGGTGGGACAAGCCGGCAGACAGCCTGGGCATGCAGGTGATTGCCTTCGCCGATTGCGACAGAAACTGCTGATGCGGGCCTCGACCCTGGAGCAAAGCGACGCCTTGGACGCTGCCTGGAGATCCTTTGGACGGCAGGTCGGGCTGGGACAGCCGGGGATTTTGCCGGCCTGTCAAAGGCATTGACCGGGGCAGGCTTCACGGTCGAGACGGCCCATGGGTGATGGCCACATGCGCCTGCACGACTGAGATGATCGGCCTTTCGGGCACTGACGCGGGCCATTGCCCAAAGACGGAAAGAACGGGCCAAGAGAGCCCAGAGGGAACGAGAGATGGGGGGACTGGAACATTACCTGACGGTGGCTGCGGCCCTCTTCGTCATCGGGATCTTCGGGATCTTCCTGAACCGGAAGAACGTGATCGTCATCCTGATGTCGATCGAACTGATGCTTCTGGCGGTCAACATCAACCTCGTCGCCTTCTCCAGCTTCTGGGCGTCTGGTCGGCCAGATCTTCACCATGTTCGTCCTGACCGTAGCGGCGGCTGAGGCTGCCATCGGTTTGGCCATCCTTGTCGTCTTCTTCCGCAACCGCGGCACCATCGAGGTGGAAGACGTGAACGTGATGAAGGGCTGACGCGATGCAGGTCGGCGACAAGAACGTTTCGGGATGCGGATCACCGCCGTCAAGGGAAGATGGTCGATCTGGAATGCGAGACATGCCACACCGCTGGGGCCACCCCAGTGCAGGAATCCATCGACCCGCTGCGGATCAAACCGCTGCGGCGCGACCCAAGGCAGGACCGAGTAAATGGCAACGATCATCCTTTTCGCTCCGCTGATCGGGGCCCTGATCTGCGGTTTCGGCTGGCGCCCGATCGGCGAGAAGGCAGGGCAGGTCATCACCACGGCGATGGTCTTCCTTGGCGCGGCACTCAGCTGGTACATCTTCCTGACCTTCGACGGCGAGACGCAGCACATCGTTCTGATGCGCTGGATCGAAAGCGGTACGCTGGGGTCGGAATGGGCGATCCGGGGACCGGCTGACGGCGATCATGCTTGGGTGGTGAACTCGGTCTCGGCTTTGGTGCACCTCTATTCCTTCGGATACATGGCGCATGACGAGAACTGGCACGAGGGCGAGCACTACAAGGCCCGCTTCTTCGCCTACTTGTCGTTCTTCACCTTCGCGATGCTGATGCTGGTGACCGCCGACAACCTGGTGCAAGTTCTTCGGCTGGGAAGGGGTGGGCGTCGCGTCCTATCTGCTGATCGGGTTCTACTACCGCAAGCCATCCGCCAACGCCGCCGCGATCAAGGCCTTTGTGGTCAACCGGGTGGGCGACTTCGGCTTCGCGCTGGGATTCTTGCGCTGTATACCTGACGACAGCATCCGCTTCGATGATGTATTCGCTGCTGCCCGACGCTGGCCGAGACCAACCTGACCTTCCTGTGGTCGGACTGGAACGCGGCGAACCTGATCGGGGTTCTTCTCTTCATCGTGCGATGGGGAAGTCGGCGCAGCTGACTGCACACCTGGTGCCGGACGCGATGGAAGGCCCGACGCCGGTGTCGGCGCTGATCCACGCGGCGGGACCATGGTGACGGCGGGGGGTTCCTGGTCTGCCGGATGTCGCCCTTGTATGAATACGCCCCCGCACGCCACGGCCTTCATCACCGTCCTGGGGGCACGACGGCCTTCTTCGCGGCGACCGGGGTCTGGTGCAGAACGACATCAAGCGGGTGATCGCGTACTCCACCTGCTCGCAGCTTGGCTACATGTTCGTGGCGCCGGGTGGGGGGGTCTATCGGTGGCGATGTTCCACCTGTTCACCCACGCTTCTTCAAGGCCATGCTTTTCCTGGGTGCAGGTTCGGTCATCACCGCTACCCCCATGAACAGGACATGCGCAACTACGGGGGCCTCCGGAAGAAGATCCCGCTGACCTTCTGGGCGATGATGATCGGGACGCTGGCGATCACGGGGTCGGCATCCCGCTGACGCACTACGGCTTGCCGGGTTCCTGTCGAAGGATGCGGTGATCGAAAGTGCCTGGGTCGGTTCGTCCTACGCCTTCTGGCTCTTGGTGGCTGCGGCCTGCATGACCAGCTTCTATTCCTGGCGCCTGATGTTCCTCACCTTCTACGGGGAAAGCCGCGCGCATGGGAAC